>JAFLJL010018582.1:0-10203 GCA_018398815.1 Conus ventricosus | reverse complement strand
GACAGGACTGATACAGCGTTGGCCGTCACTGTTGTTACATCAAGAGTCCCAAAGACAGGTGGGGGTCAGGTGGGGGTCAGGTACTGAACGGCATGGACTGACAGGACTGATACAGCGTTGGCCGTCACTGTTGTTACATCAAGAGTCCCAAAGACAGGTGGGGGTCAGGTGGGGGTCAGGTACTGAACGGCATGGACTGACAGGACTGATACAGCGTTGGCCGTCACTGTTGTTACATCAAGAGTCCCAAAGACAGGTGGGGGTCAGGTGGGGGTCAGGTACTGAACGGCATGGACTGACAGGACTGATACAGCGTTGGCCGTCACTGTTGTTACATCAAGAGTCCCAAAGACAGGTGGGGGTCAGGTGGGGGTCAGGTACTGAACGGCATGGACTGAGAATACCATTCAATGTCAGGCATAATTATTAGCATCTATTTATACAGGGAACTGCAACCTTTTTTCAGATAGTATATGACAGATATACATTTCTAAAACATAAGAGGTTTCAGCTAAAAACAGCAAAAGGTGGCCAATCACAAACTCTGTCTTTTTTTTTTCTCTCATAAAAATTCTTAATCCCACCAGTGACTTCCCTCCTTCCTGACAGTTCATTATTCTGTCACTTTCCTTCTGTATAGTGGCCACAGTCACAGTTCATTATTCTGTCACTTTCCTTCTGTATAGTGGCCACAGTCACAGTTCATTATTCTGTCACTTTCCTTCTGTATAGTGGCCACAGTCACAGTTCATTATTCTGTCACTTTCCTTCTGTATAGTGGCCACAGTCACAGTTCATTATTCTGTCACTTTCCTTCTGTATAGTGGCCACAGTCACAGTTGACTATTCCATCACTTTCCTTCTGTATAGTGGCCACAGTCACAGTTAATTATTCTGTCACTTTCCTTCTGTATAGTGGCCACGTCACAGTTCATTATTCTGTCACTTTCCTTCTGTATAGTGGCCACAGTCACAGTTCATTATTCCGTCACTTTCCTTCTGTATAGTGGCCACAGTCACAGTTGACTATTCCGTCACTTTCCTTCTGTATAGTGGCCACAGTCACAGTTCATTTGTGGCAATCTTGATGGCACCCGGCAGTGAGTTCCACAGCCGCACAGAACTGGGATAAAAAGAATGTAAGTGGCTGTCAATATTTGATGCAGGTATGGTATAACATTGACCGCCACTCCTGGTGCTACTTTTATTCAATACTAGTTGTTCCATTGGAATATCAATTACTTTAGTTCTGCCTTTGAAAAAGATGTTAAGTTTGATAAAAGCTCTTCTCTCTTCTAAGGGTTTCCATTCTAATTTCCTCATATTCTTCCTAGTATTCCCCTTTTCTCTGATGTGGTTCCCTGTTACGAACCGTGCTGCTCTCTTCTGAATCTTTTCGAGGTTATCAATATCCTTTAGATGGTAAGGATCCCAAACTGAGCAACCATATTCCAGTACTGGTCTAACCAGTGTTTTGTAGCAGTCGTCTTTAACCTTTTGGGGGCAGTCATTGATATTCCTGTATAAGAAAGCTAAGATGTTATTTGCTTTCTTGTAGTAGTTTTATACGGATTTGAATTGTCCTACTCTCAGTTCCCGCGATCACACGATTTTGAGTGGATCAAGCATTTCGTGGTCACATTCCTGTGTTTTATGCAGTTGTCATAAATATACTATTCTCTGTAGTTCATACCAAGTGCTCAGAAGTGTAACTGATCTTGTGTGGGAGGAGAGAGAGCATGAAGAAGTGGATTACAGTGTGCACAAAAAGTTTTTGTTTTTCTGCAAATGTGTGTCATTTTGGATTACTTACATCATGTGAACTGTGTGGATTCCCCACTAAAAGTAAGCATCTTTGATAAACATATTGTTTCTTCTATCCAATGGTGTATGTTTCATGCTCCTTGGTGAAGTGGTTGATTTTTTTCATTTTTTTTTAAATTGCCAAAAATCATGTGATCTGAGGGACAGACTGATCCATTTTGGCTGTGACTTGATTGAGTTAACCCAGCAGTTGCTCTTCAGATCTGCATTTCTTGAGCTGTGTTCCAGTTTCCTGTTCTAGAGTTCGTCACCCTCCCGCTGTTCGTTCTCCTGTCCTTGTTCATCAGTTCTTAAGCTCACCACCAAGCCCACTAAGTGATTACCCGTCCTTTTTTTCTTTTGATAATTCTTAGGCTTCCGGTTGAGCCTACAACATGAATTCTTGTCCTTGCCCACTAAGAGATTGACATTTGCAGGACAGACACTTTCCTGGTTTTCTGTATGGAGAAGCTTAAGCATTTGGTAGTTCTTGTCGTTTTCTTTCTGTTTTTTAGGTTACAAACACACACACACACACATAACTTACGAGTCACTCCACGCTCCCTTCCATTCACACTCGTTGCCCCAGGGGTTACGCACTCGCACCATGGGAATCTGGCCTTGTATGCGGGAGGTCTGAATGTCCATCTGAAAAAAGAAAGAGGCTCTCCATGGCTCTCAAATAATTATTGCTAAAGAAATAGATGCTTCGCACTGGTTTTAGAAAACAATTTTTTGAGCTGCAAATTAGTTGTTACAACAAATCGATACTTATTATATCATTTACTCATTATACTACTTCTGAACGTTGCAAGTTTTTAGCTACAGTATGATTGAAATTCCGAACTGTGTAATTCAGCAAGAAGATTCTCATACACTGCACAGAACCACTTAAAAAAATTTTTTTTTTCCAAACAAATGTATAAAGTCAAAAGTCTTTAAATAAAGATTCAGCACTTTCTCATAACTTCATTTCCATACATTGATACAGGTAACAAACATCACTTCAATATAATCAATCCAGGAACAATACAAATGTGTTTTTAAAGATATACACAGTTATGTATGGAATCACATATATTTGCACACACACACACACACACACACACATGCACACACACACACACACATACACACATACACACACACACACACACACACACACACAGAGCGATATTTCAAGTGCATATTAACTACAGTGTATGAGTAAAGAACTACACACACGGATAACAAAGCAAGATCAAATCAAAGAAGTAACAAACTCTAACATCACATCAAAGAAGTAACAGACTCCAACATCAAATCAAAAAAGTTCAAAAACTCTAACGTCACATCAAAGAAGCAACAAACTCTAACATCAAACCAAAGAAGTTCAAAAACTCTAACATCAAATCAAAGAAGTAACAAACTCCAACATCAAATCAAAAAAGTTCAAAAACTCTAACATCAAATCAAAGAAGTAACAAACTCTAACATCAAATCAAAAAAGTTCGCAAACTCTAACATCATTTTGGATTTCTTTAACACCTGTGGAGTCTGCATCCATTCCAGGCATGCAATTTCATCACAAACACACAGCCAACAGCAGTCTGCTGACAGTGAATTTACTTCCTCCTTTGCCACGCTCCTGCAATCATCATGCCATGAAGAAAGTGGAAAAGTGAAAAAAGAGGACAGTAGGCAACCATGGAGCAGACACAGACTTTGGTGGGCAAGGGGGGTTGCGGGGGGAGGGGGTTGCTGGGGGTGGGGAAGGGTAAACAAACAGAACTTCCAGTCAGAAACAGCATAAAGAAAACAACAGAGTTGATAATCATTCCCTCGAAAAACTGCAAAATGAATAGTGACCAGCGACCGAATGATTAAGTCACCAGACTCTTCTTCTTTCAAGATGTATGGATCAATTCCCACTTGAAATAACCAAGTTGAAAGTATTTTCTCTACTGGGCTGATATTTGTGCAGACTCCCATCTCCTCCTAATCCTTCACATGAGACCTTAAATACCATGGTCCCATGCATGAATACATGCACAAAAAATTAAAAGAAAGAAAATCTCGCAGGTAAAATTTCCATCCACTTTTCAGAGAAGAATACGCCATCAGCCATTTGACTGAATGACACAACAACAAAAACATCTCCTGGTATCGTGTTTAAAAATCTTCCTGAAAACATGATGTGGCTACCTTAACGATGGGATTAAAAACAGCTGCATACGCCAAATATAAAAAAAAATCACACCAAAATTAAACCTCAGAGTTCTAGCAGGGGAATGAAAAGAAAAAAGAAAGAAAAAAACAACCCAGAAAGAATGCTGACCATTTCTGGGAAGCAGGCTGTGATCATTTGTGAGATCATGAGGAAAAAAAAATGACTGGAGAGTAACTTTCAAGGCTACATCCCATGATGGTAGGGCTACACTGACTTGAGCTCCTGACAAGAACAGATGCGACAGGAATGCGATATATGCCATGTTCTGCTTTTTCTGTTTGTTTTCAACTCATCAATCCAAAACCTGCATGAAAAAAAGATGAATGGCCAGTATCACAGTTTCAGTTCCATCAAGGAGGTGTTACTGCATGCAGACTAGTCCATAATACTTCTTCTTCTTCTTCTGCGTTCCCTGGTCATGCTGGTCAGAGAGAAAGTCCGGTAGCTTGGGCAAAGTCAGCGGTCTGTCGGAGTGAGTCCACCGTTCCCCACAGCTTTTTTTGGAGTTCCACTGCACCAGGCCAGAACTCACGCCGCAGGCTGTTGAACATGAGACAGGACTGAAGTACGTGGGCTGGGTTTCGTGGGCCAGTGCCACATGGGCACTCATCTGTATGCGATATGTTCAGGCGAAAGAGGTGGGAGAGCAACTGACAATGTCCAGTTCTTAGTCTGAAGATGGCGACTTGTTGGGCACGCTCAAGATGGTGAATGTCATCCTTCTCTACCTCCACCTGTAGTCTTTCTCTCCATGCTGTCCTGAAATGGCTGCGGATGATGGTCTTCATTTCTCTGTAGGATACAGCATGGGCTATTTGGTCTTGTCAGCTGCCTGCCTTGGAGAGTCTGTCCGCCTCTTCATTTCCTGCAATACCACAGTGGGAGGGAATCCACTGCAGGACAGGTGTTGTCTTCCTGCTCAAGGTGTGCAGTTCCTGTATGATTTCCTGTAGGCTCTGCTCTCTTTCTCTCCTCTGGAGGCTTTGAGTCCATAATACACTTCACCTCATCTGATAAATTTTGAGACCACACTGCACACGATTTGAAGCAGATGTATAAATGAATTCATGACTACAATAAGAGAATTTTGAAAAAAAGAGGGTCTCATGGCTGTGACTTATGTCACAGACTACAGGCTGGGAGGTAGTGGGTTTGAATCCCTTCAGAGCCATCTAGTGGTGGGAGTTTTTTTGGCTCTGACTTTTCCTTACTCAGAGATGAGTTTGCTATGGGCTCAAAAAGGGAAGACCGGAATCACACAGTAAAGGTATATCCATTTAGTGGATGTGACTCCGACAGTGTTGCTCAAATTTCAAGACTTACACTGCAGGTGTCTGTATCTCTCAAGCCTGGTTGATGCCAGGAAATATATACTGAAACTAAGCGCGGAGCACCGCCCTGTCACATAGTCTCTGATCAGAATGAACTTCTTGTTATCATCTTCATCATCCTCATCTTCATCGGTCAGCCTTCAAAAAGAATTTTAAAAAAATTTAAAAAAAAGAAAGAAAGAAAGAAACTGATCAGTACATTCTACGTTTCCTTTAAACTTTGGTCTGTTTTCAGACGACTATGAATTTCATGCCAGAAAACAAATTGTATAATAGTAAAGAAAAAATAAGAACTGATAGACTTCCAGGAACATCAGAACTGGGGACAAAGGAGTATTGGGGTGGGAGGGAGGCATGGATTGGGGGGGGGGGGGGGGGGGGGGGGGGGGGGGGGAGGCAGTAGAGGGTACTGGGGGTGTAGTGGGGGGTGACAACTTGCCAAGCCTTGGGGCATAAAAGAAATGCATGCACTTTCGAGACAGTCAGCCCAGTGCAATGACGGCATCACGATGCAGGCCAGTGACACTGTAAACCTGAGGACACCATCAGCACAGTCATGGTCTGCTTCAAACTTAACATCACAATGTGTGTGTGTGTGTGTGTGTGTGTGTGTGTGTGTGTGTGTGTGTGTGTGTGTGTGTGTGTGTGTGTGTGTGTGTGTGTGTGAGTGTGAGCACATGCATGCGTACATGTTCTTCTTCTTCTTCTTCTTCCTAAAATACTGGTTCACTCAAAAACGAGTAGGTCACCAGCGCGCATGTTAAAAAGTAAAATAAAATAACATAAAACAGTGCGACTCAGACTGTTGGCCCCTGGAGCAAATTTGGCAACAAGGGGTCACACTCGATATTCAAGAAGTTAAAAGCAATGGCCAAATTCAGGCCCAGGTAATAGTAAAATATCTGGGGAAGTTAAAATAGAAAATCGTCAATATGCAGATCTCAAAACTGTCGAATCAATCTGTTTTTTGAATGAGATTGCACCCGTGGCAATCTTGATGGCACCCGGCAGTGAGTTCCACAGCCGTACAGAACTGGGATAAAAAGAATGTAAGTGGCTGTCAATATTTGATGCAGGTATGGTATAACATTGCCCGCCACTCCTGGTGCTACTTTTATTCAATACTAGTTGTTCCATTGGAATATCAATTACTTTAGCTCTGCCTTTGAAAAAGGTGTTAAGTTTAATAAAAGCTCTTCTCTCTTCTAAGGGTTTCCATTCTAATTTCCTCATGTTCTTCTAGTATTCCCCTTTTCTTTGATGTGGTTCCCTGTTACGAACCGTGCTGCTCTCTTCTGAATCTTTTCGAGGTTATCAATGTCCTTTAGATGGTAAGGATCCCAAACTGAGCAACCATATTCCAGTACTGGTCTAACCAGTGTTTTGTAGCAGTCGTCTTTAACCTTTTGGGGGCAGTCATTGATATTCCTGTATAAGAAAGCTAAGATGTTATTTGCTTTCTTACATACTAAATTGTAATGTTCTTTCCATTTGAGACGACTATCTATAATCACGCCTAAATATTTTGCAGCATTAGTTTCTTTTAGAATAGTATTATGGATAGAATAATCTGATCTAATTGGTGAGCGTTTGTTACATATACGCAACACTTGGCACTTTTGGGGATGAAATTCCATTTTCCAAGTTCTTTCCCACTCTTGTAACGCGTTTAGATCTTCTTGTAGAATGCGTGTATCATTCTTGCTTCTGATTGTTCTATATACTAAACTGTCATCTGCAAAAAGCCTTATAGTAGTTCAGGAGAGAGATTTCTACTTATGTCATTTATATAAATTAAGAAAAACAAGGGCCCCAGAACAGTTCCCTGTGGTACACCTGACAAGACTGGTTTACAATGGGATGACGACCCTTCCACAACAACTTTCTGCGTTCTCCCAACGAGGAATGATCTAGCCCATTTTAGCAAAGAACCGCCAATGCCAATGTGTTCTAATTTAAGCAGCAGGCCCTCATGGTCAACCTTATCAAAGGCTTTAGAAAAGTCTAATAAAATTGCATCTATTTGCTGTCTGTTGTTAAGACAGTTACTGAAATCATTGAGAGTTGTTATAAGTTGAGTCTCACAACTCCTTCGCTGTCTAAAACCATGCTGGGCGTTATTTAAGAAGTCATATTTGTCAAGATGGTCCATTATGCTACTATATATTATGTGTTCAAGTAGTTTAGCTGATATGGATGTAAGAGATACAGTCTATAGTTCTCTGCTTTTGTTTTGTCACCCTTTTTGAATAAGGGAACAATGCTCGCATCTCACCACTCATCAGGTATTACTCCCTGGTCCAGTGAAGCTTGGTAAAGTAATTGGTATACCTCACTCAATTCATTGGCACATAATTTTAAGAGCTTGCCAGGAACGCCATCGGGACCAGTAGCTTTGTTTTCATTGATACTGGTCAGTAACTTAAATACTCCTGCTTTGTTTACTTTGATATTTTGCATTCCAGGGAGTTTATCATCATCCTTTAGTCTAACGTTAATTAGAGGTTTGGGATTTGAGAAAACTGAACAAAACTGTTTGTTTAGTAAGTTTGCTTTCCCTTCAGGGTTCTGTATTAAGTTATTCTGGTTGTTTCTCAGGTCTGGAATCCCAATGTTGTCCTGTCTCTTACTCCTTATGTAAGACCATAATTTCTTGTTTTGATGATCACCTTCCGAAATCATCGAATTAACATAATTGGAGTGAGCAAGTCTACATTCTCTCTGACACCTTCTCTTAATATGTTTATACCTAGCCAGTAATCTTTCTGAATTAGGATGTAGTTTCAATTTCTTAAAGAAACGATGTTTCCTTCTCAACAAACGTTTAGTTTTTGTAGTAATCCATGGCTGGTGGTTCTTGCTTGAAGTTATTTTAGTAGGTATGTTGTCATCCATAATAAATTCCAAGTTAGTTTTTATACACTTCCAAAGGTCACTGACATTATCTTTAACACTATGGAACCTCAAAAAAGACGACTGAAATCATGAGTATCCTGCGCAATTTTGGTAAATCTGCTTGGTTCCAGAGTCTGATGGTACGTTTAGGGGGTTTTCTTCGAAAAGGTTGAAAGTTGCTCTCTAAGAGAACTATGTCATGATCACCCAGGCCTGCAATTAATTCCTGATTGCCTAAAGCGCCTGGACAATTGGTTAAAAAATAAATCCAGGAATGCCTTACCACGAGTTGGTGATTCAACTGACTGTACTAATCCAAGGTCTTTGGTGGCATCAAAAAACTGAGTATTAATATTTTTACTGTATTGATTACCAAGTATGGCATCTTCACCCCAATCAATATCTGGTAAATTAAAGTCTCCACCAATCCATAATTTGCCTTCCTATTGGCCAAAACAATGTTAGAAATGTCTCTGCAGATAGACGAACATACATTTTCATCTGAGTCTGGAGGTCTGTAAACTGATCCAACAATGACAGGTCTCTTATTCTTAAAATTAATCCTACAAAATAAACTTTCACTATTTTTGCCTTGATATAAAAACTCACTGGCTAAGTTTTTCCTAATGGCAATCAAGACTCCCCCACTCTTTTTCCAAGTCTGTCCTTTCTATAAATATCAAAATCCTCCATTAGAAGTTCACTGCTGGATGTTCCAGTTTCTAGCCAAGTTTCTGTTCCAATTACAACATCAATGTTTTTTTCGGTGACTAAATTACTGAATTCTTCCTTTTTCTTGATAAAAGATTGAAAATTTACAACTATGCATTTAAGTTTATCTTTTTCTCTTAATGATTTGGGGTTCAGTTGCACTTTATGATTTGGGATTTTATCAGTTTTAGAATCAGGGGTGGATGCAAACTTAGGACAAAATTTCAAGTTTTCTTTTGGGGATCGGTCTGGTGAGATAGGGTCAAAACAGTTGCTTTCTGAGCTGCAGTCTTCAATAGAATCTTCAAAAAGTCTCGAACTAAAGTTTGGAAGCCCGCAGGTAAAACAAGTCCAAGATATATCACTATTGCATAATGCTTCATAAACTGCTGAATTCATCAACATACATTTAGTGTGATACCATGAATTGCAGACATCACAGGCAACTGCTTTATGTTTCCATGTGACTCTCAAATTGCAAACTCCGCATGGATATTTTACTTTAGTGGACGGACCAGGATTGAGTTCAATGTCTCCCGATAGGATAAGGCTTAAAAGCCATGATTTAACTCCTCTATGTCTAACTCTTTTAATCAAACAATTCCTTATCACTGTACTATTTCTGATGTTAACTGAAATCAGGGGTTCAAATCTGGGCCTAGTAATATGACGAGAGAACAGTACTCGGCACAGGTGCACACAGGAGACTAACATGGTTCAGGTTGCACAAAGTTTTAAAACCTGCAAAAATGGAACTAAAGGCGTCTACATCTACATCTAAAATTTCAAAATTAAACTGAGTACTAGGAATATTGTTGTTCCTGTCACATGTGGAAAGGGCAAGGAAGAATAGAAAACTTTTAACGAAGCCGAGGAACAACACGCCGGTAGCCATCTTGAAAAGCCAAATAAGAAAGACTCACCTTTGAAAAGGGTTTAAAACACAATTTCGTTAAAATAAAATAAAATTTAGCATTAAACTACCACAGTGCTGATCATTAAAATTCACAGTTACTCGTATGAGTAAAAGATGTAAAATGTAAAGACGTAAAAGATGTAAAAGTGAATTAAAAACGGGAGCTCCAAAAGCCAGGCAACCTCCTCGCTGGACATGCGCAACGTGTGACTGACTTTGTATGTGTGACTGACTTTGTATTGCTGGATCAACACTCAGGAACATGATGAAACAACAGCAGTAGACAATACCTCCTTTATAAAATACAATTCACACTTCAAAATAACACTGAAATGATC
>JAFLJL010018581.1:0-15926 GCA_018398815.1 Conus ventricosus | reverse complement strand
GCGCGCTTCCCCCTCACCCCAACACTGGCGCCCCCTTCCCATCTCTCACAACACTCGCCGTCTCCTCACCATTCACACACTGCGCACTTCTCCCCATCCACCTCATCCTCCCCACAGACACACTGCGCGTTTTCCCTCCCCACCACCAACACTGCGCACTTCTCCCTCACCTCTCTCACAACCTGCCTTCCCCTCCTCTCTACAACACTGCGCACTCCTCACCAGCACACAACACTGCGCACTTGCTCCCTCACCAATCGCACAACACTGCGCACTTCCCCTCCCCATGTTCACACACTGCGCCTTTCCTCCCTCACCATCTCTCACAACACTGCGCGCTTTCACTCCTCACCATCCGCCAAACACTGCGCACTTCCTCCCTCACCATCTCTCACAACACTGCGCGCATCTCCCTCACCACTGCACAACACTGCGCACTTCCTCCCTCACCATCTCTCACAACACTGCGCGTTTCTCCCTCACCAGCATCGCACACACTGCGCACTGCTCCCTCACCAGCACGCACAACACTGCGCACTTCCTCCCTCACCTGTTGCACAACAACTGCGCGATTCCTCCCTAAACCACTCCACAACACTGCGCGCTTGCTCCTCACCATCTCTCACAACACTGCGCGCTTTCTCCCTCACCATCTCCAAACAACACGGCGCACTTCCTCCCACATCTCTCACAACACTGCGCACTTCCTCCCTCACCATCTCTCACAAACACTGCGCGCTTTCTCCTCACCATCTCTCACAACACTGGGCTTCCCCTTCAAAGCACCCGTGACAACACTGCGCCTTCTCCCTCACCATCTCGCACAACACTGCGCGCTTGCTCCCTCACCATCTCTCACAACACTGCGCACTTGCTCCCCCATTCTCACACTCGCCATCCTCGCACAAACACTGGCCTTTCCCTCACCATCTCTCACACACTGGCATTCCCACAGCGCCTCTCGCTTCTCCCTTTCACCAGCATGCACAACACTGCGCGCTTGCTCCCTCACCATCTCTCACAACACTGCGCACTTCCTCCTCACCACTCTCACAACACTGCGCCTTTCTCCCTCACCATCTCTCACAACACTTGCTTGCGCCAGAGCAATCGCTCCTCAACCATCTCTCACAACACTGCGCACTTCCTTCCCTCACCATCTCTCACAACACTGCATTCCCCTCACCAGCACGCACAACACTGCACACTTCCTCACCAGCACGCACAACACAGCGCAACTATCCTCCCTCACGAGCTTGCGCAACACTGCGCACTTCCTCCCTCACCTGTTTGGCACAACACTGCGCACTCCTTCCTCACCATCTCTCAACAACAACTGCGCGCTTTCTCCTCCCTCACCTCTCTACACCACACTGGCGCACATTGCTCCCTCACCATCTCTCACAACACGCGCGCATTCCTACCTCACCAACATGCACAACACTGCGCACTTGCACCCTTACCACCTCTCACACACACTATCTCCATTTCCTCACCACACGGACAACACGCGCACTACGTCCTCACCAGCACGCACAAAACTGCGGCCACTTCCTCCCTCACCTTGTGCACAACACTGCGCGATTTCACCCTCACCAGCATGCACAATTACTGGTGCGCTTGCTCCCTCACAATCTCTCCCAACACTCTGCGCCGCTTCTCCCTCACCATCTCTCACAACACTGCGCACTTCCTTCCTCAACCATGCTCTCACAAACACAGCGCACTTCCTTTCCTCACCATCTCTCACAACACTGCGCGCTTTCCTCCCTCACCATCTCTCCAACACTGTGCATTCCCTACTCCATACGGACAACAACTGCGCGCCGTTGCTCCCTCACCAATCTCACACACAACACTGCGCGCTTTGCTTCCCACAACAACTCTCACAACACTGCGCACATTGCTCCCCTCACCATCTCACATTACAACACTGCGCGCTTCTTTCTACCTCACCATCATGCACACACAGCGCACCATTTGCTCCCTTACCCATCTCTCAGAACAACAGTGCATTCTCACGCACACGGACAACACTCGCGCACCTCTTCACCAGCACGCACCACACTGCCACTTATCCTCCCTCTCCATCTCTCACAACACTGCGCGCCGTTTGCTCCCTCACCATCTCACACAACACTGCGCACTTCCTCCCTCACCAACACTCACAAAACACTGTGCATACCCTTCTCCAGCCTACGAACAATGCTGCGCGCTTTGCTCCCTCACTCAGCACTCACACACTTGCGCACTTCCTCCCACATCACCATCTCTAACAACACTGCATTCCCTCACCAGTCTCGGACAAACACTGCTCTCTATTTTCCTCAACCAGCACGAACACACTGCGCACTTTTTCCTCCGCTCACCACGTGCACAACACATGCGCCACTTCCTCCCTCACCCTCACCTGTGTGGCACAAACACTGCGCACATCCTCCCTCACCATTCTCTCACAACACTGCGCGCTTTCCTCCCTCACCATCTCTCACAACACTGCCACGTAGTCCCTCACCATCTCTCAAAACACAGCGCGCTTACTACCTCACCAGCATGCAACAACACTGCGTCACGTTTGGCTCCCTTACCATCTCTCACAACACTGCATTTCCCTCACCAGCACGGACAACACCTCGCGCTTGCTTCCTCAACACAACTCCTCACAACACTGCGCACTACTCCCTCACCATCTACTCAACAACACTGCGCGCTTGCTTTCCCTCAACCATCTCTCACAACACTGCGCGCTTTCTCCTCACCAGCCATGCACAACACTGCACACTTCCTCCCTCAACCATCTCACCTCACCAACAACAACTGCGCACTTCCATTCCTCACCATCTCACACAACACGCCGCTTCCTCCCTCACCGATCACTCACAACACTGTGCATTCCCTCTCCAGCACGATAACACTGCGCCGCTTGCTCCCACTCCATCACGAAAAACACTAGCGCACTTTTCCTCACCAGCACGCACAACACTGCTCACTTCTTTCCTTCTCCTCACCAGCGTGCACAACACTGCGCACTTCCTTCCCATCACCTGTGTGCACACCCTTGTGGTGAGCGCGCATTCTCCCCTCACCTGTGTGTACAAACTGCGCACTGTCCTCCCTCACCAACCTCACACAACACTGCGCGCTGTCCTCCTCACCATCTCCTCACAACACGTGCGCACTGTTGACTCCCTCCCCAATCTCTCACAAACACTGCGCGCTTTCTACCTTCACCAGCATGGCACAATCAACCAGCGCGGTTTGCTTCCCTTACCCTCACTCAAAACACTGCCTTCCTCCCCTCACCAGCATGACCAACCCAGCGCACTTAATTTCCTCACCAGCACGCACAACACAGCGCACTATCCTTCCCTCAACCAACTCTCACAACACTGCGCGCTTGCTCTCCCTCACCATCTCTCACAACACAGCGCGACTTTCTCCCTACACCAGCAATGCAACAACACTGGCGCGCATAGCTCCCTCACTATCTCCGACAATACAGCGGCGCTGCTCCCCGCCATGTCCACCACAGACACTGCGCGCTTTCCCTACCTCACCAGCATGCACCAACACTGCGCGCGCTAGCCTCATTCCACCATCTCTCACAACCTATGCGCACTTACATCCTCACCCATTTCTCACAACACTGCGCGCATTCCACCTCACCATCTCTCACAACACTGTGCATTCCCTCACCAGCACGGACAACACTGCGTGCTTTCTTCCCTCACCAATCTTCTCACAACACGTGCATTCCCTCACTCAGCAACGTACAACACGCGCACTACCTCCTCCCTCACCAGTGTGACAACACTGCGCGCTTCCTCACCAGCATGCACACCAACTGCGCGCTTGCACCCTCACCAACACTCACAACACTGCGCACTTCCTCCCTCACCACTCTCACAACACGGCGTGGCTTGCTCCCTCCACATCACTCACACCGACTGCGCGCTTTCTCCCTCACCAACCATGCACACACTGGCGCACTTCCTCCCTTCACCATCTCTCCCACAACACTGGCGGCACTTTCCTTCCATCACCATCTCTTCACAACACTGCGACTCTTTCACCCTCACCATCTCACACAACACAGTGCGCTTTATATCCTCCCTCACACAGCATGCACAACAACTGCGCGCTTGCTCCCAACCATCTCTCACAATACTTGCGCCGCGATTGCTCCCTTCACATGTCTCACAACACTGCGCGCTTTCTACCTCACCAGCATGCACACACTGCGCGCATTGCTCATTCACCATCTCTCACAACAATGCGCACTTACTTTCCTCACCATTTCTCATCAACACTGCGCGCTTACTTTACCCTCACCACTCACACAACACTGTGCATTCCCTAACCAGCACGGACACCACTGCGCGCCTTTCTCCCTCACCATCTCTCCACAACACTGTGCATTCACCTCACCAGCACGGACAACAATGCGCGCTATCTCTCCCTCCCATCTCTCACAACACTGTGCATTCCCTCACCCGCACGCACAACACTGCGGCCACTTCCTCCCACAACCAGTGGTGCACAACACTGCGCGCTTCCTCACCAGCACGCACAACACTATGCGCACTTCCTCCCTCACCCATCTCTCACAACACTGCGCGCGGTTGCTCCCTCACCATCACACACAACACTGCGCGCTTTCAACCCTCACCAGCAGCACAACACTGCGTGCTTGGCTCCCTCAACCATCCTCACAACACTGGCGCCGCTTACCTCCCACAAACCAGTCTCACCACACTGCGACGCTTTCTTCTACCATCACCATGCAAGCACAACACTGCGGCATTGCTCCCTCACCCATATCTCACAACACTGCGCACTTATCCTACCTCAACCATCTCTCACAACACTGCGCACTTCCTCCGTCACCAACTCTCACAACATCGACTGCGCACTTTATCCTTCCTCACCATCTCATCGTCACACCGCGCGCTTTCTCTCCTACACCATCTCTCACAACACTCAGCATTCCCTCACCAGACACGCACAACACAACGCACATTGCTCCCTCACCCGCACGCACAAAACAACCATTGCTCACTTCCTTCGCCTCACACTGAGAGCACAACACAGCGCTAAGTCACATTCACCAGCATTGCACAATAGCTGGCGCATGCTCCCTCCTATCTCACACACACACTGCGCGCTTTCTCCCCACCATCTCTCACAACACTGCGCACCTTCCTTCCTCACCAACTCACACACAACACAGCGCACTTCCTTCCTCACCACTCTCACAAACACAGCGCGCTATTCTCCTAGATTCTCCCTCACCATCTCTCACAACACTGTGCCATTGCCTCTCCCAGTCACGGACAATGGGGGGGGGGGGGGGGGGGGGGGGGCAATGCGCGCTTGCTCCCTCACCATCTCTCACAACACTGCGCGCGTTGCTCCCCTCACCATCTCTCACAACACTGCGCACGTTCCTCCCTCACCATCTCTCACAACACTGTGCATACCCTATCCAGCACACGGACAATGCTTGCGCGCGTTCTCCCTCACCAGCACGCACCACACTGACTTGCGCACTTCACTCTCCCCTCACCATCTCTAACAACACTGCATACCCTCACGCAGCTTGGACAACACTTGCATCACGTATTCCTCATCCAGCACGCACATAACACTGCCGCACTTCCTCCCTCACCAGCTGTGCACAACACTGCGCACTTACCTCCTCACCTGTGTGCACGAACACTGCGCACTTCCATCCCACCGACCATCTTCTACCCAACACAGCCGCGCATACTCCCTCTGGGGCCCAACTCTCACAACACTGCTCACTTGCTCCCTCACCATCTCTCCACAACACTGCGCGCTTTGCTTCAACCTCACCAGCATGCCACACTGCGCACGTTCTCCCTTTACCAATCTCTCACAAACACTGCATTCCCTCACACAGCAGGGACAACACAGCTGCGCACCTCTTCACCCAGCACATCAACAACACTGCGCACATATCCTCCCTCACCATCTCTCACAACACAGCGCGCTTAGCTTCCTCACCATCTCTCACAACACTGCCGCGCTTTCCTTATCTCCTCCATCCCTCACCACCAGCACAAAGACTGCACACATTCCTCCCTCACCATCTCTCACAACAACAGCGCACTATCCTTTCCTCACCATCTCTCACAAACACTGCGCGCTTTCTCCCATCACCATCTCTCACACACTTGAGCATGTCGCCATCACCACACGGATAACACTGCGCGGCAGGTTATGCTCCCTCACCACACGAACAACACTTGCGCCACTTCCACACCAGCACGCACAACCACAGCGCACAGACATTCATACCTACACCATCGTGCACAATCACTGCCACTTTTTCCTTCCTCACCTGTGTGCCCAACACTGCGGCGCATTCTTCCCTCACCTAGTGGGTGTACAACACCTGGCGTCACTTCCACCCTCATACCAACTCTCACAACACAGTCGCGCTTTCTCCCTCACCATCTACTCACCAACACAGCGCACGTCTCGCTCCTCCCACCCATCTCTCACAACCCTGTGCGCTGCATTCTACCTCACCGAGCATGCACAACACAGCGCGGTAGCTCGCAACCCATCTCTCATAATCACTGCATTCCCTCACCAGCATGGAACAACACTGCGCACCAATACCTCACCTAGCACCACAACACTGCGCACTTATCCAGCCCTCAACCACTCTCACAAAACACAGCGCGCTTGCTCCCTCACCAACTTCTCACAACACTGCTCGCTTTCTTCTCCCTCACCAGCATGCACAACACTGCGCGCCTTGCTCCCTCACCATCTCTCACAATACTGCGCGCTTGCTTCCCGTCACCAAGTCCACAACACTGCTCGCATTCTACCGTCACCAGCATGCACCACACGCGCGCTTGCTCATTCAACCATCTCTCACAACACTTGTCCACTTTCCTTCCTCAACCATTACACACAACACTGCGCGCATTCCCTCCCTCACCATCTCTCACAACAAGCTGTGTCATTCCCTCACCATCAAGGACAACACTGCGCGCTTTCTCCCTCACATCTCTCAAACCAACACAGTGCATTCCCTCACGTCATCACGTACAACACCTGGCGCACATGTCCTCACTCAACAGTGTGCAACACACCACAGGCTTCGCGAACCTCACCAGCATGCACACCACAGTAGGTGCGCATGGCTTCTTCCACAACCATACTCACACAACACTGCGCACATTCCTCCCATCCCACACACATCACTCACAACACAGCGGGCTTGCACCCTCAACCATCTCTCACAACAACATGCGCGCTATTCCTTCTCCTCCCTCACCACCAAGCACAACACTGGCGCACTATCCTCCCTCACCATCACTCACAACACTGCGCACATAGAAATCCTTCCTCACACATCTCTCACAACACTGCGGCGCTGTTCTCCCTCACCAACTCTCACGAACACTGTGCGCTTTCCTCCCGCACCAGCATGCACAACACAGCGCGCTTTGCTCCCTCACCATCTCTCACAAATACAGCGCGCGCTGCTTCTACCCTCACCATGACTCACGAACCTGCGCGCTTCAACTCACCAGCATGCACAACACTTGCGCGCTTGCTCATTCACCACTCTCACAACAATGAGCGCGACTTCCTTCCTCACCATTTCACACAACACTCGCCGCTTTCTCCTCACCACTCTCGACAACACTGTGCATTCCCTAACCAGCACGGACAACCCTGCGCGCTTTTCTCCCTCACCATCGTCTTCACAACACTGTGCATGTCCCTCACCAGCACGACAACAATGCGCGCATTCCTCTCCCACCGACCATCTCTCCCAAACACTGTGCCATTCCCCACCATCACTACACACACTGTCGCACCATTCCTTCCCCCACCAGTGAGTGCACAACACTGCGCGCTCTACCTCACCAGCAACGCACAACACAGCGCAATCCTCCCTCACCATCTCTCCACATACACTTGCGGGCGCTTGCTCCCGTCAGCCATCATCACACAACACCTGTGCAACGCTACTTCTCCCCGTCACCAGCATGACACAAAACAGCGTGCTAGCTCCCGTGCACCATCTCTCACCACACTGTGCGGCTGCTACCTTCCCCTCACCATGTCTCACAACACTGCGCGCTTTCCCTAAACCCTTCCCCATCCAGCACAAACACTGGCGCGCTCTTGTCTCACCCTCACCATCTCTCCCAATAATGCGCGCTTGCCAACCCTCGCCATGTCTCGACAACACTGTCGCGCTATCAACCACACAACATGCACAACACTCCGCTCGGTTTGCTACATCCACCCATCTCTCACAACAAATGCTCACTTAGAGGGGTTTCCTCCTCAACTCATTTCTCACAACCTGCGGGGCGCATTCTCCCACAACCATCTATCACAACACTGTGGCAACCCTCACCAGCACGGCCAACACTGCGCTCTTTCTCCCTCACCATCTCACACAAAACAACAGTTCAAACTACCCACACCAGCACGTACAACACTGCGGCACCTATCCTCCCACACTCAGTGTGTCACACAACACTGCGTCGCTTCCTCACCAGCATGCATACAACACTGCGCGCTTGCACCCTCACCAACTCCACAACACTGCGCACTTCCTCCTCACCATCTCTCACAACCTTCGGGCTTGCTCCCATCAACGCATCCTCTCACAACACTGCGCGCATAACCTTCCTCCCTCACACACCATGCACAAACACTGGCGCACTGTTCCTCCCTCACCAACCCTCACAACACTGCCGCAACGGTTCCTTCCTCACCATCTCTCACCAACAACAGCGTCGCTTTCACCCTCCCCATCTCTCACAACACTGAGTGCGCTTTCTCCCTCACACCAGCATGCACAACCACTGCTCGCAATGCTTCCCTCAGCCAACTCTCACAATACAGCGCGCTTGCTCCCACAATCACCATGTCTCACAAACACTGCGCGCTTTTTCAAACCTCACCATCAAGCACAACACTGCGCGCTTGCTTCATTCACCATCTCTCACAACAATATGCGCACTGATACCCTCCTCACCAATCTCACAACACAGCGCGCTTTCCAGCCCTGCACCAACTCTCACAACACTGTGCATACCCATAACCATCACGGACAAACCCAGCGCGCATTCATGCCACCTCACCCCACACATGCTCTCACAACACGGTGCATTCACCTCACCGAGCACGGACAACAATGCGTCGCTATTCTTTTCCACCCTCACCAACTCTCACAACACTGTGCATTACCTCACCATCACCACAACACAGCGCAACGTTTTCCTCCCTCCCAGTGTGCACAAACACTGCGCTCTCCTCACCAGCACGCACAACACTGCGCACGTTCTCCCCCCCATCTCACACAACACTGCGCGCTTGCTCCCAGGTTCACCATCTTCACAACACAGCGCGCAATACCCTCCCACACCAGCATGCACAACACTGCGAGCTATCACCCCCACGACATCACTCACAACACAGCGCGCTAACTACCCTCACCCACCATTCACACCACACTGCGCGCTTACATAGCCACACCAAGCAGCACAACACTTGCGCTCATGTGCTCCCCTCACACAAAGACTCACAACACTGCGCACTACCTTCCACACCATTCTCTCACAACACTGCGCACTTTCCTCCCTCAACCAGATCTCACACAACACTGCGCACTTCTATCCTCACACATCTCTCGCAACCACTGCGCGCTTTCCCCTCCCTCACCATCTCTCACAACACTCTGCATACCTCCCAGCCCGCACAACAACTACTCACTTAATTGCTCCTCACCAGCAACAAACGGCGACAAAACAGCGCGACATTCTCTCCCCTCATCCTGTGTGCACAACACTCTGCGATTTCCTCACCACCCCAGCATTGCACAATACTGTGCTATTGCATCCCTCACAAATCACTTCACAACACAGCGGCGCTTTCTCCCTCACCATCTCTCACAACATGCTCACATCCTTCCTCCACCATCTCTCACAACACTGCGCACTGAAAGTCCTTCCACACCATCTCATCACAACACTGCGCGCTTTTCTTTCCCTCCCTCACCATCTCTCACAACACTGTGCATTGCCCTCCAGCATCGGACAACAACTGCGCGCATACTCCCCTCACCAACTCTCACAACACTGCGGCGCTTGCTATTCCCTCACCCTCTCTCCCAACCTGCTGCACTATCCACCTCCCTACACCATCTCTCACAACACAGTGCATACCCTCTCCAGCACGGACAATCAGAACTGCGCTCCGCTTTTGCACCCTCACCAGCACGCACAACACTGCCGCACTTCCACCCTCCACCATCTCTAACAACACAGCAAACCTCCACCAGCTTGGACAACACTGCTCCCTTCCTCACCAGCACTCACACACACTGCGCACTACCTCCCACTGCCATCGTGCACGAACAATGCGCACGTTTCCCAGCCCTCACCTGTGTGACAACACTGCGCCATTCCTCCCTCACCATCTCTCACAACACAGCGTCGCATTCTACACCTCAACCATACTCTCACAACATCAGCGCACTTGCTGCCCTCAAACCATCACTCACAACGCCAGCGCGCTTTCTACCTGGCACCAGCAAGCACAACACTGCGCACAAAGTGCTCCTTAACCAACACTCACAAAACACAGAGCATTTCCCTCCCCAGCACGGACAAACACACCTAGCGCACACCTCTTCCACACACAGGGCCAACAGGACACTTGCGCCATCCTGCGCCCTCTTCCATCTCTCACAACACTGCGCGCATGCTTTTCCTCACCAACTCTCACAACACTGCGCGCTTTCTCTCCTCCCTCACCCCCATAGCACAACACTGCAACACTATCCTCCCTCACCATCACACACAACACATGCGCACAACCTTCCACACCATCACTCACAACACTGCGCCATTCCCTCCCTCCGTCATTCTCCCTCACCAACTCTCAACAACACTGTTCAAACCCACTTCCATCACCGGAATAAAACACTGCGCGCGGATTGCTCCCATCACCAGCACAAAACACTGCGCACGATCCTCACCATCACGCACAACCCTGCGCACGTTGAGATCTCCCCTCAACCACGTGCACAACACTGCGCACATACCTTACCTCACACTGTGAGCACAACACTGCGCGCATTCTCCCTACACACTGTGTTGAACAACACTTGCGCACGTATCCACCCTCAACCCTCATCTCACACACTGGGCGCGCTTTCCTCCCACACCATCTCACACAACACGCGCAACGTTGCACCCTCAACCATCTCTCACAACCACTGCAGCGCGCTTCTACCATCCACCATCATGCACAACACTTGCGGGGGTGTTGTGCTTCTCTCCCTTTACCATCTCTCAAAACACTAGCAAAGTCCCTCACCAGCATGGACAACACTGCGCACTATCACTCACCAGCCCGCACAACACTGCGCACTTCCTCCCACAACATCCCTCACAACACAGCGCGCTTTGCTCCCTCACCATCACTCAGCAACACTGCGCTCTTTCTATCTTTCTCTCCCTTCACCATTCACAGCACAACACATGCGCGCTGCTCCCCTCACACCATCTATCTCACAATACTGCGCGCTTGCTCCCTCACCATGTCTCACAACACTGCGCGCTTCTACTACCTACCGTCACCAGCATGTCACAACACTGCGCGCTTGCACATCACCATCTCTCACAACACAGCGCACTTCCTTACTGCAACACCATATACTCCACAACAACAGCTGCGCGCATTCTCTCCTCCCCAACTCTCACAACACTGTGCATTCCCTCACCAGCACGGACCCACAGCTCGCTTACAATCTCCCTCACCACTCTCACAACACTGTGCATTCCCTCACCATCACGGTACAACACTGCGCACAATACCTCTCCCACACACATAGTGCACAACACTGCCGGCGCTTCCTACACCAGCATGCACAACACTTGCGCGCATTGCGTCTCCCTCACCAACTCTCACAACACTGCGCTACTTCCTCCCTCACCAATCTTCTCTCACAACACAGTGCGGGCTTTCGTCCCGTCACCATCTCTCAACAACACTGGCGCGCAATCTCCCTCACCAACCATGCCACAACACAGCGCACTTCCTCCCTCAACCATCTCTCATCACCACTGGCGCACCTCTTCCTTCCTCCCCATCTCTCAACAACACTGCGCGCTTTCCTCCCTCAACCTCTCTCACCACACTGAGCGCTATTCTCCCCACCATCATGCACAACACCTGCGCGCTTGCTCCCACACCATCACACACAATAAACTGAGCGTCGTTTGCTTCCCTCACCATGACTTCACAACAAAACAATGCGCGCTTTCTACCACACCAGCATGCACAACAACTGCGCGCCTGCTCATTCCACCATCACACACAACAAAGCACACTATACCTTCCGACACCCATTTCCACAACAGCAGCGCGCTATCCCTCCCTCACCATCTCTCACAACACTGCGCGCTTTCTCCCTCACCATCTCTCACAACAATTTTCCTTCCTTCCATTTCTCACAACACTGCGCGCTTTCCCCATCCCACTCTCCAACATGGCATTCCCTACCACCCGGACAAACCGTATTTTCTCCTCACCGCAACCCCAAACACTGCGACTTCCTCCCTCACCGTGTGCAAAACATGCGCAATTTCCCCTCACCAGCATGCAAATACTGTGGTTGCTCCCTCACTATCTCTCACAACCTGCCCCTTTTTTCTCCTCCCCATCCTCACAACATGCGCATTTCCTTCCTCCCCATCCCAAAAAACACTGCGCCTTCCTCCCCCCATCTCTCACAACACGCGCGCTTTCCCTCACCATCTCTCACAACATGGCTTTCCCTCACCAGCCCGGAGGCCTGCGCCTTGCTCCCTCACCCCGCCAACATGCGCACTTCCTCACTCACAACTTTACAAAAAGTTTCCCTCACCACACGCACACACTGCGCACTTCCCTCCCCCCAGCACGCACAAAAATGCGCACTTTCCCCCCCCAGCAGAAAAACACTGGCGCTTTCTCCCTCCCAGCACCTCAACACTGGGTTTCTCCCTCACGCATGAAAACACTGGCGCGTGCCCCCCCTCCCATCTCTCACAACACTGCGCGTTTCTCCCTCCATGTTCACAAAAAGGCGCACTTCCTCCCTCACCACACGCTAACACTGCGCACTTCCCACCGGGACGCCAAACTGGCCCTTCCTCCCCCCATCTCAAAAAACACTGGCGCTTGCTCCCTCACCGCACCCAAAACACTGCGATTTTCCCCCCTACCATCCTCAAAACACTGCTTTCCCCCAAACGGTGCAAAAACTGCGATTTCCCCTCCCTCACCAGTGTGCCAACACTGCGCGCTTTCTCCCTCACCACTGACAACATTGCCGCTTGCCCCTCACCTCTCTCACAACACTGCGCCTTCCTCGTCACACCTCACAACACGGCCGTTCCCCCTCACCATCTCTCACAACACTGCGCGTTTGCTCCTCACCATGTCTCAAAACACTGCGCGCTTGCTCCCCACCGCACGCAAACATGCGCACTTTCACCGCTGACAAAACTGCGCACTTCCCTCCCTCCCCATTTTCACAACACTGCGCGCTTGGTCCTCCCAGCCGACAACACTGCCCCACTTCCCCCCTCCCCCACTTCACAAACTGATTCCTCACCAGCGTGCACAACACGCGATTCCCCCTCATCAGTGTGCACAACACTCGCCTTCCTCCCCCCCGTGGGAAAAAACACTGGCGTTTGCTCCCTACCTCTCCAAAACACTGCGCGCTTGCTCCCTCCCCGCACCCAACACGCGAAATTCCTCCCTACCACTCTCACAACACTGCATTCCCCACCAGCAGCAAAACATGCGCACTTCCTCCCCTCACCAGCGGCACTCACGGGCGCGCTTTCCCCCCCTCCATCTTCAAAACACTGTCTTTCCCCTTTCCGCACAAAAACACTGGGGTTGCCCCCCTCCCATGCCCCACAACACTCGCGCTTGTCCCTCACCATTTCAAAAAAGCGCATTTCCTCCCCCCATCTCTCACAACACTGCATTCCCTCACCAGCACGGACAACACTGCTCACTTCCTCACCAGCACGCACAGCACTGCGCACTTCCTCCCTCACCAGCGTGCCAACACTGCGCACTTCCTCCCCCACCTGTGTGCACAACACGGCGCACTTCCTCCCTCACCATCTCTCACAACACTGCGCGCTTTCTCCCTCACCATCTCTCACAACCTGCCCACTTGCTCCCTCACCATCTCTCACAACACTGCGCGCCTTCTCCTTCACCACCATGCACAACACTGCGCACTTCTCCCCTCACCATCTCTCACAACACTGCGCACTTCCTCCCTCACCTTCTCTCACAACACTGCGCGCTTTTCCCTCACCATCTCTCAAAAACACTGTGCATTCCCTCTCCAGCACGGAAAAACACTGCGCGCTTGCTCCCACCGCATGGACAAACACTGCACACTTCTTCACCAGCACGAAAAACACTGCGCACTTCCTCACCAGCACGCAAACCCACTGCTCACTTCCTCCCTCACCAGCGTGCACAACACTGCGCACTTCCTCCCTCCCTATGCACAACACTGCGCGCTTTCTCCCTCACCTGTGTGCACAACACTGCGCACTTCCTCCCTCACCATCTGTCACAACACTGCGCGCTTTCTCCCTCACCATCTCTCACAACACTGCGCACTGCTCCCTCACCATCTCTCACAACACTGCGCGCTTTCTACCTCACCAGCATGCACAACACTGCGCGCTTGCTCCCTTACCATTTTCTCAAAACACTGCATTCCCTCACCAGTACGGACAACACTGCGCACTTCCTCATCAGCACGCACAACACTGCGCGCTTGCTCCCCTCACCATCTCTCACAACACTGCGCGCTTTCTCCCTCACCAGCATGCCAACACTGCGCAATTCCTCCCTCACCATCTCTCACAACACTGCGCGCTTGCTCCCTCACCATCTTCATAACCCTGCGCCTTTTTTCCCTCACCAGATGCAAAAACACTCGCGCTTTGCTCCCTCACCATCTCTCAAAACCCACTGCGCGCTTACTCCCTTACCATGTGTCAAAACACTGCGCGCTTTCTACCTCACCAGCATGCACAACACTGCGCGCTTGCTCCCTCACCATCTTCACAACACTGCGCATTTCCCTTCCCTCACCATCTCTCACACACTGCGCGCTTTCTCCCTCACCATCTCTCTACACTGTGCATTCCTCTCCAGCACGGACAACACTGCGCCGCTTGCTCCCTCACCAGCACGGACAACACTGCGCACTTCCTCACCACACGAAAAAACACTGCGCACTTTCCTCACCAGCACGCACAACACTGCGCACTTCCTCCCTCACCAGCGTGCACAACACTGCGCACTTCCTCCCTCACCTGTGTGCACAACACTGCGCGCATTCTCCCTCACCAGCATGCACAAACACTGCCGCTTTCCTCCTCACCATCTCTCACAACCCACAGACGGACGCACTGGACGGACGGAGCACGGACGCACGGACGCACGGACACACGCACAGACGGTCGCACAGACGCACGGACGGACGCACGCTCAGACAGACGGACGCACGGACGGACGCACGGACGCACGGACGGACGCACGGACGTACGGACAGACGCACGCACAGACGGACTCACAGACGTACGCACAGACGGACGCACGGACCACCACCCCCCCCCCCCCCACCCCACTCGCTCGAACTCACACCTATGTGCTACATAACGAGGATTGAGCAACGAACACCTCCACACTCGAATTCCTGGGTAAGCAGGGTGAGGGGGGGGAGGGGGGAGGGGGAGGGGGGCAGAAGATGCAGACCTCAAGAAACTCGGAATGGTTGAACCGATTAGGTGCAGAAAGTGTCGTGACAAGGAGCTAATGAGCCGATC
>JAFLJL010018577.1:27965-47170 GCA_018398815.1 Conus ventricosus | reverse complement strand
CCCCTCTTCGTTTCTTTCTTCTTCTTCTTTTCCTTCTTCTTCTTCTTCTTCCTCTCCTTCCTTTCCTCTCCCCTTCTCCTCCCCCTCCCCCTTTCTCCTCCTTTTCCTCCTCTTCTCCTTTCCTTTTTCTTCTTTTTCTTCTTTTTTTCTTTATTTTTCTTCTTTTTTTCTTTTCTTTTTTTCATGTTTTTTTTTCTTTTTTGGTCTGTTTTCTCTTTTTTGTGTTCTGTTACGGCTGTTGTTCTCGTTTAGGGTTTTGTTTTGTCCTCAGTGTATCCTTTCTTCACTTGTTTGTTTTCTTTCTTTCTTTTTTTTTCTTTCTTTCTTTCTTTTCTTCTTTCTTTTTTCTTTTCTTTCTTCTTCTCCTCCTCCTCTCTTCCTTTCTCCTCCTCCTTTCCCCCTTCTTCTTCTACTTCGTCTTCTATATTTGTTCTTTTTCGTCTTGTTTTTTTCAGGGTTTTTTTATTCTTTTTTGTCTGATTTCTCCTTTTTGTGTTCTGTTACGGCTGTTGTTCTCGTTCTAGGGTTTTTTATTTTGTTTCAGTGTATCCATCTTCACCTTGTCTGCTTTCCTTTCTTTCTTTCTTTCTTTCTTCTTTCTTTCTTTCTTTTTTTCTTTTTTTCTTCTTCTTTTCTTCTGCTCCTCCTCCTCCTCCTCCTCCTCCTCCTCCTCCCCCCCTTCCCTCCTCCTCCCCCTCATCCTCCTCCTCCCCCCTTTCCTCCTTCTCTCCTTTTTCCTTCTTCTTCTTCTCTTTTATGTTTTTATTATTTTCTTTGTCTGATTTCTCCTTTTTGTGTTTGTTACGGCTTGTTGTTCTCGTTCTAGGGTTTTTGCTTTTTTTCCTCAGAGTATCCATCTTCCTTGTTCTGCTTTCCCTTTCTTTCTTTCTTTCTTTCTTTCTTTTTTTCTGTCTTTCTTCTTTCTTTTTTTCTTCTTCTTTTTCTTCTTTTCCTTTCTTCTTCTTCTTTCTTCTTCTTCTTCTTCCTCCTCCTCCTCCTCCTCCTCCTTACTTCGTCTTCTCATATTTGTTCTTTTTCTTCTTGTTTTTTTTTCATTTTTTTTCTTATTCGTCTTAGTCTGAGTCTCTTTTTTTGTGTTCTGTTACGGCTTGTTGTTCTCGTTCTAGGGTTCTTGTTTTGTTTCCTCAGTGTATCCTTTCACTTGTTCTGCGTTCCATTTTTCTTTCTTTCTTTCTTTACTTTCTTTCTTCTTCTTTCTTTTTTTCCGTTCTTTTTTTTCTTCTTATTATTCTTTTCTCTGTCTGCGTCTCTTACTGTCTGTCTTTGTTTGTCCACTTCTTCTGTCAGTCAGTTGTCTGTCGGACTGTTCTAGCAGTGTGTTTTTCGCTCTGGTGTGTACATCTTGTCTGTCAGTCTGTTCTGTCTGTGTCTCTTCTTATATTGGTGATGCAAAGATTGCCTCTCCCTCTCTTCTCTGCTCTCTCTCTCTTCTCTCTCTCTCTCTCTCTCTCTCTCTCTCTTCTCTCTCTTTCGGACTGAGTCCTGACTCTGTCCCTGTCTGTTGTTGTTTATTTGTCTGTCTGTCTGTTTGATGTCTTTGTCTTTGTCTTTCTATATCTTCTTTCTCTCTCCTCTCTCTCTCTCCTCTCTCTCTTCTCTCTCTCTCTTCTTCTCGCTTTTATCTGTCTCTTATGTCCTCCATTAGTAGAGAGAGAGAGTAAGAGAGGAGAGAGGATGAGAGTGAGAAGAATAGAAGAGAGAAGAGAGGAGAGTGAGAGAGTGAGAGAGAGAGAGAGAAGATGGAGAGTGAGAGATTGATGAGAGAGAGAGAGGAGAGACATGACAATGACAATGACATGACAAAAAAGTTTAATGAGCCAGGCCTTTGCCCATGTCAATGTGGAGGGGGGGGTACATAGGGAAATCATGTCAGGATATACATTGCATATTGAATATGTTTTAAATCCATACTAACTGGAGACGAAAAATAGCAAGATTACGGATTTTTAATGCATCTGGTTAGATATGCAGCAGTTGGACATACATTTAGTTGTCGCCACATCAGTTAACGATACCTGAAAGAAGAGGGTAATTGTAATACTTACAGGGGATTTATTTTTCTCTAACATTTGAGTATTTGGGATGACGCATATAAAATGAAGTTTCACTTTCGGGACACTTCACAAATTGGACAGTTAGGGGAGACATTATTAGAGTATCGGTTCCGAGCGTTCGTCATGCTGAACACTAATCTGTAATTGATTAAGGTCTTTTTCAGTAATGTTGAGGTCGAATAAGTATTGAGATGTACCAAACGATAGTTTGAAAAGATGCATTAAAAATGTATACGACTTTTATTCTCTCTGAGCTCCCTCTTGAATGAAACAAATCGATTAGTCTTTGCTTGATTTCTCTGAGAAAAAGATGAATTTTTTGAACACCTTGGTGTTCCCATACATGTCCGAATCCATATTTGTATAAAGTAAAGCTTACGGCCAGAAACCCAATTGTTTGAATTGTTATAGGAAGAGCTACAGCATTTATAAGATTTAAGGGAGAGTCATAGACATTTCAAAAGTTTCAACCAATATTTAACACATCTTGCTATATGTATGAACATAAGAGGAGATCTACACCATTCACATAGGACAGGACATTAGGTGTCTTTAACGCTAAACCAATTTAAATCTTTTCATGCAAAGAGGTGTACTTTTTCAATCAATTTTGTTTGGCAAATACTCACCTTCAGCGCGTAAGGTTAGATTGGTAGGATTTGAAATCAAATAATTAAAGAAACTTTTGGAGCTTTTCACGAGGGACCACAACAGTTTTAAGATACATACAACTCTCTCTTTGCTTTCGCAGCTCTATCTATCATAGAGTAGGAGAAGAGATGGGAAGGAGAAAAAATGTTACCTGTGGTATTATACTGATTGACCACTTTAGCTTATTGCCTACCAAAGACAATTTTCTCTCGTGAATGTAACCGCCTTCTGCGAAAAGACGATCACTTTTAGTTTTTCTAAATTAACTGATAATTTCTTCTATGCGAGGCATCCTCAAAATATCAGCTGTTCGTTGTGACAATAACCGAGAAAGATAGTAACAGAAATCATCAGCAAGAAAAGAAGTATCAAAAATTTCATTAAATCTGGGGATAGCTTTACACCGTGTTTACCATTACGGGTTCATCATGCAAGTTCATTAATAAATAGCGAGAATAAAAAACTGGACTGAAGTTGTCTCTTGTCTCAGGCCCGGGACGAAGAATGGTTCAGTGCATGGTTGTTCACTTTACATAGCTTTGGACAGTTTCATACATGCTTTGAACAGCTTTGTACATTTTACCTCTGATTCCTTTTTCTTTCATATCATCCAAAGGTATGCTGTAACTAAGTAAAAGCTTTTGAAATCAATAAAGGCAACGTATAGCTTGCTACGATTGAGTAACTGCTTTGAATTAGTGCCAAAAAAGGGTAAATATGTGGTCAATTGTACTACGATTTCGTCTCTAACCCTGCTTGAGATGAATCAATTAAATCATTATCTTCGACCCATTCAGATAAGTCTTTTATTAAGGATATAATGTACAACTTGCTCCATTATCTAGCAAGGAAATACCCTGTAATTGTCAGGACAATCAGGATTACCTTTTATTACACAGGCAGAATGATAGACTGAGACCCAACTTTAGGAAAACTACCAGAATTAAACTGTTTATTGAAGTATTGAATTAAAAATAGAATGACTTCTTGAGATGAGTTTTTATAAAAAATTCACCACTTAATCCATCGGGACAGATGCTTTTCCATTATTCATAGCTTTTATAGCATCCTCCATTTCCATTGCTCTATCGTCGTCTAGTTGAGCACAGTTCCTAGTTTGTGTCTAAGGCAGTACGTAAGCCAAGTTTCTTCAAATTCTGGTAATCAGTAGCGTTAGAAAGATCATATTTAAAAAACCATCTTGAAATGGTCAAACCATTCACCAGAATGTGATCGAATTATGCTTTAATTCTTAGATATAAGAACAGATTTAACAGTTCCCAAAAACGTTAGGATCGCATCTATAATACAAGGGTATCTAGAATTGTGAGTTTATGTTCGGATCTCTTTAACGTCCTAAGCAGATTTTTTACTGTTACTTGAAATCACATGACTTATTATCTGGAATATTTCATTTGTATCTTTTTAATATCATTATCAAATCATTTTTTTACCAATACTGTCGCAACTCTGCGAATGTTCGTAAAGCTTTAGTACTTCACGTCTTTTTTATGCACATACTCTGTCAAACATGGCTTTTTGTTCTGAAATATTACCTAAATTGTCTTTAACTTACTTTTTTCAGCCATCTGGAGACCACCATGGAATGAGGCTAATGAGGATCAATATCAAGATCTATTAAATTACTAGTTCATCTTGAATTCGTTTTTAACATCATTATCATTAAAACCATTGCACAAATAGTCATTTTTCTTTCATATTACCACACAAACCTTATAAATTTACTTGTTCGTAGAAAATGGGTCGAGGAGGGTTTCAGTCAGTGGCCTTAGGTACTTCAAGAAACATCTCTACAGGCATTATGTTTTGAGTCAGTTCTGGGATTACGTTTTTAAATAGAACCCGCATGAAACATACATTCTGATACAATAAAGTAATCATAACACTACATCCATTATAGGCCATGTAAGTGAAGTTTTCCCCCCTCATCACAAAACAAGTCCGTTCACTATAATCAGGTTATAGTGATCAATATTTGAGTAAATATTTACCAAATTCATATGTAACACATCTTTGACTCCTACGAAATCTTGTACAAGCTTTGAATCCTCTGATTTTCAAACTACCGACGTTCTAGGCCTTCAAGAAACATTACCTTGCCTGTTTCTGCATTTCAAATCTCCTAAAAAATGAGAGGGTAGTTCAACTATTCTTCAATAAATCAGCGATACAGTTATCCAAAAAACATAAACATTTTCAATTTCAGTTTCAAGCATAATTAAACTATTTGGAGGTGGGATATACAAAACAATCATGAAACAGTAGAATAAAAAAACCCGTGTAGTTCATATTTGAGAACCAAGCAGTTTCATATTCAATTGTGACTGTGTAATACATCTAGTCAGCTTTTACTTTACAAGAGTGCATTCCACCGGACAGTCTCAGCGGTACGGAATCAGGAACTTGAAGACCAGGAGAAATATAATACTCATGATAAGGAAACAAGTGATTGGGAGGAAATGAAAAGGGTTTCAACGAAAAAGAAGGAAATCTTAAACAAGACACAAAAGCGCGAACCTCATGGATCATAGACTGTAGACATACCTTCCACATTGTAAGTTAAGACCGGTATGTTTTGCATCTTTTAATATGCCATGATTGTTGGCGTGGGTGATTTGAAACAAGGCAGGGCCGAATTCCTAGTACTAGAGGGGGCAGGCGGCTGTTCGAGGAGGGTAGTGATGTGTCTGTCAGAGTGTGTTGGCCGACATTTGGCTCTGCATTCGGGTTTTGGGTGGGTGGGCATGCATGTGTTTGATGGGTTTCGTTTTCAATGAACTTGAGGGATGAAGTTAATGAACAGGTAGGGGGATGGCCACTTACTATAGGAGACTGCTGGGGCTGAAACAAGGGCTGAGAAAAAGAATGACTTTCCACTATCGTCTGTGTTCAGCGTATCCACAGGTCTAGAACGGAGGAATGGTCGGCAGAAACAATTTCCATGGACAAAAACCGATCGCTATTTGTCGTTGTCACAGGCACAGTTGGGCAGGTGAGCCAGATGAGTATATACCTGTTTTGGAACATGCACTGAGCGGTGGAGGATTCCCCCCATGATACTGGAAGCCGTGGTGGTGCGGGAGAATGACGGTGACATTCTTGGGTAGACGGAAGATTTATCAGCGAGTTTTCACTCACCCTGTCACTGGATCAGGTGCGGGGTCTCTGGCTTGGCAAGGTCCAGGTCCTGTGTGGAAACAGCCAGCACGTCACCAGATGGGGGAGCTGAACTTGGTGTGAAAGCTGTCTGGCGAACATGGCTTGGTTCGCGGCGCTCTTGAGGACGTAGGGCGTTGGGGCTGAAGAGGGAGGGCAGGGCGCGGGGGGAATGTCGGCCAAAGCGCAGGGCAAAGGATCCGTCGTTCTGCTGGAGTGCTGAGGCTGTGGACGATGAGGGCAGGAAAGGATTTCCATATCAGAGGGAGGAGGCTGGGTGATTGAGATTGCCGCGGTGGTTTTTAATTTCAGCGTGATGGCTTTTGCGGAGACGTTGTTGCCAGCACGGTTTCCATGCGTGCTCTCTTCTGTTGTCGTATCATGTAGGCGTTCCGTTGCGAAGAAGGCACGTTCGTCCTTCTTCCTTTACGTTTATTATGACAATCGCTGTCTGTTCGTGAGATCGCCACCCACACGATGTTCAGGGATCAGCCACGTCCTTTAGCTGTCCTTTTCACTTAGAACGGACCGTTTATAACCACCTGTGTAGTTTTGCAATGAGGGGACGGGGGTAGGCAGAAATGTTCTCGTTTCGTCCTACACGATGGGCCCGTTCAACATCTCAAGGGACCAAAGGTTCTTGCAGGGGTAAAACCTTGTTCAGAAGCTGAACACCTTCTGGCGCAATCAGAATAAGTTTATTTCTTCTGTAGAGTTGAAGAATTTCACGTTGTTTTGTCTAGAAATGCTTCAATGCTTGTCAATATACCCCTCCGTACATTCTGGACGTACTCATCGAAGTTAATCATCCAAAGTCTACGATTGTCATATCTTTTCAAGGAAGCTCATTTCTTTGTCAAGACATTCACGGCGTCGTATATCGGTATATTTGTTCTACCATTTGTTGTGAGGAGATCCGATGTGTAGGGTCCTGGGTTTGCCTTCACGTCATGCACTGCAGCAAGAATCGGGCGAGAAAAAACCAATCGCAAAAGAAGCTGTCACACATTCCGAATCTTGCCGCCGCACGGGGTAGAGCGTCACGAGAAAAACAGGCAGAGCGAGAAATACAGTGAATGCATAGTCCGTGCGAATGTTGTGCTGTCCTCTGCTGTACATGTCAAAGCCACGGGGTAGTAGAAATCGTATTCCTGTGACTTTGACACACAGTGGTTGAGTCTCTTCAATGTTCCGAGCCAAACAGTCAAGTAAAATACACCGCACAGCCGAGAACCGAAAACTCCAAGTAACTTGCAGGCATGACGGTTGGTACAACAGCACTAATCTTGCAAATTTCGGGAAATTAATATGTAATGAAACTCGAATAATAGCGTTAATTGCCGACATTCAAACAAAGTGCGACTGGCTCGAAATGAGCAAGAACTCACCCCACGGAGAGAGAGATGAGAGAGAGAGAGAGAGAAAGAGAGAGAGGAGAGATGTTATACTGAAACTAAACTATGCTGACCTAGGTAGGGGAGTGATCTCTTGTTGTTTAATACCCATAGCCATTCTCCTGACCAGACCGTGAGTCGTTCTTGTAAGGGCCAAGCATACCAGTAATGTAAAGAGTTTAATGTTTTTTGATTTAAAAACAAAGTGTTCTTCAAATTTGCTGTGAGAATCATGCTGTAAGAGTGTTGTACTTTCATTATCTTTTGTACAAAGTGCAGTATGTGCCGCTTCTCACGATTCTAAAGTGTTCGACTTAACTCCATGTTAAAATCTTTGGTGCCAAAATTAAGTAAGGACGTAATAGTTTCTACATGTCCGTCTTCAAACAGCAGATCAGTTCACACGGTAGACCTGACAGTGTGGTCCACCCCTTTTGTACACCATTCGGACTCTGTAAGGAAGTGTGTCGCTTGAATATGTTGAAAACTTAGCCCTCAATGTTGTGAAGTGACATTGCCCGATGCGCTCGTGCAGACAACCGACATTCTGATGGTCTGCATCTCTCCAGGACCAAGTTGATGAGCAGTCACTGTCTCTGGCTCGGATCCATTATTCATGGGAGACAGCTGAGGCCAACATCGTTTCTGATGGAATCTCACGGATCAAGCCAAGCTCAAAAAAACTACAGACCGTGTCAATCGGGCAGTATGATCTAAATGTTCTGGTGCAAGTGGGCTTGTTTCTGTTAATGAGATGTTTGAAGCTAATCGTCCTTGAATGCACATAAAATTAGTTTTAGAGCCATTAATTCAATTTTAAAAAAAGGTTTGGTGGTATTGTGGTGGTATATTTCTGCGCTAGATCAGACAATTCACGCCTTTCTGCTTTTACTTACTTTCACAGCATTAGATAGACAGATACATACGTTACGTTTCTACTTGGCCTGTTATTTGGCATGAAAAAATCATGCTCTCTCTTGGTTTGAGTCTGTCTTGTTAAATAGATGTCAAACTTGTGTTGTTGCTGAACACGCAGTTCTGTGTCAAGGCCTTGAAGGTTTGGGATTCCGTGGGCAAGGGTTGAACCGTCCTGTAGTTCTGTACACATCGAAGATGTCCTTGCTTCTAGACTATGTCAGGAAGCATTTACCGATGATACTCAATTGTATAATCCACCTTATCCCCAAACATCCATTACTTGCTTTCCTCTTTGCAAGCTGCGTTTCCGATGCCTGGGACTGGATGCTGGAGTAAATTTGCTGAGGTTCAATGAACTGAAAACTGAGGCAATTGTGGAAACACTCAAGTTCAAGTTTAAAAAAAGCGAACTACTTAATTCGTTGACGCAAATATTGACAGAAAGCAGCTAGCAGGTAGAATCTATTACGAATGTGCATGAAACCAAAGTGCACAAAAACATATTAATAAGGCAATGTCCAGGACGGGGGAAATCGTGATGGTATTGCTTAAGTGCACTAAGTTGAAGTATTATTAGTCAGGTTTAACACACCAAGGTTGTCTCTGCACTCATACACGCATATGCACACTCATGCACCCACCAGACATTCACCTCACTCTGGGAATGGGATGTCACGCATTCCTTTCTCTCCTGAAACGATTGAGAACAAGAAATACAATTTCTATGCTACTTATAACTACATATGAAAATTCCAATTACACAAAATGGAATAATCAAAACATAAAAGATCAATACTTCCTAATCCCGGGTTATAATCAAATGGCTTCTCACCTGGTCAGGTTTCCACACACACACACACACACACACACACACACACACACAACACACACACACACACACACACACACACACACACACACACACACACACACACACACACACACACACACACACACACACACACACACACACACACACAACCACTTTCACACCACACTGCAGTTCTTGAAACGTCACTTCAAGTTTTCTTCAGCACTGGGTGATGGTGACGCCCTTGGTTGACTGGATCCAGGTTTCAGGACTAGGTCTTCGTGGTCATCTCTGGGAACTCGACGTAGAAACCTTCTTTGTCTCTTTTACCCACCTCTGGGTTCAAACTCAGTCTGTTCTTTTTCAGCTTGTCGTTTACCCTAAGACCTTGCTGTCTCTTCTGTCTCCCAGACCACGTGTTTCTCAACCCTACTCTGTCCTGCCCACTCTCCTCTCCTCTCTCTCGTGCTGCTCTCCTCTCTCCTGATGTTGTTCTCCCTCAGTTTCTATAGGGATGGACACAAAGGATTTCCCTCTGGGCCATGCCTTTGTCTATGTTGCTTCTCCACACCTTGTTCACAAGTACACTGAATTCCCCTTTCGCTACATTCTCCCACACATCAGCATTTACACACATTCCTACCTAACTGCTTAGCAAACAGCCACTTGCCACTAAATGGACATCGAAAATTCCTGCCAACTCGCGGAACCACTTCAACACATTCATTATCCTAGAGAACGCTACGACAGCAACGTCCACGCACATTCAACCAGCCTGACAAAGCATCCACACAGTGCCCTACGGCAATGCCATCTGAACAAGCCCAAGACACCTGCTCCTCAAGGTCTTTCTACAAAGCTGTCACGGACAAAAATGAAACAACCCAACTCGTGGAGTCGCCAGCCAATTTGTTCGGACATAAGCTTCAACTCAAACATTCTAGGCGCCAGATAGACGGGCCCATGGGTCGGGCCCAGCCAATTAAGCTTAGTGGAGGGCTTCACGGAGACGGTACGATCCACCCAGACAGACTAAGCCGTTTTGACCGACGCCTCGATGTCTGCCCGGACCGACCTCGGTGCCTGGGCCAGACTCATCTAGCCACTTTAGAGTGACCAGTGCCCACGACTTAAGCCACACGGCGCCAGTTAAGTAGGGAGGGGAGAAGGTGGTGTGTGGTGGGGGTGAAATCTAGCTAATCAATTAAATGACCAATTGACCACCACAGAGAGTAAGGTGTGTAGGCGTGACTGTCATGGTTTGAATATCCAATGGAATTAGAGGGAGATAACTTCGAGTATCAGGGGTAAAAATACTGACCAATGGTACTCGCCCTTTTTGGACAGATCAGAACGGAATAAGAAGGATGTGAGAGTGAGAGAACGGGAGAACGAGGGGGAGAACGAACAGAGAGAGAGAGAGAGAGAGGTTCGGAGTGGAAGCTCTGCAGGAGAGAGGGGCAGAGAGAGAGATGAGGGGAGGAGAGAAGAGAACCAAGTTGAGAGATTAGCATGAGATAGTCTGCAGAGGAAGGACTGAGGAGAGATGTGGAGAGAGAGAGCTGCTAACTAATGAGGAGGAAAAGAAAGAAAAGAAAAAAAAAGAAAAGAAAAGCAACCATGCCATTTGATAAGAGCAGACTAGAAGAGAGAGAGAGAGAGTGCAATGCGTTATATGAGAAGAAAGAAAGGAGAACAGATAGATTTTTGATAGTCATGTTCTTTTCTTCATGGGGTTCGCCTCATAACTTGGCAGCGCCATTTTTCATGGGAAGACAACGCCAGTCCCAACATCTCACCTGACCAGGGCCCAGAACCAAGACCGTGCAGCATTGTGTCGTGTTTGGGAAAAGTTTCAGTGAAAAGAAAGAAAAAAAAGAAAAGAAAAGACAGTGATTCGTGAATTGTAAAAATACCTGGCCGGGTTTAAAGTAATCTATTTAACCCGGGTTAGTAATGTGTTTGTTTAAATATTTTGTGAAGTCAAGGGAGAGATGTTTTATTTTGTTTGATTCCATATGAAATTGATGTTCGTTCTTTGAACTGGTATTTAAAGTTATAGACTTTACTAGTGGTTGATTGACGAATGCTTATTATGAATAGATGTAAGCAAGCTGTGAGTGTTTTTGGGGCTGTGCGCTGCCCTTTCCCTCCACTGACTAAACCCGGTTGACAATTATTGGCGACCTGCAGGATATTCTGGCCCATTTATTATTGTTCACTTCTCAGAGAGGAAGTGGTGGGATTCAGTATTTAATCCTAAACAATTGTCTTACTGTATGTTCCCAAGATAGTAAATACTAGGCTTGGATTGCTTCCAAGAAGTTAATACTAGGCTTGGCTTTCACCCCCAGAGTATTTTTTTCGCACAGATTGCCTATAATTCGCTCTCATAGTTGGGTCGGGCGCGGGCGTCTTATAAAAACTACTCGTTGTCCAGCTAATTTATATTATAGATTGTGCTATTACGTCACTCGTGTGGGTAACCACATTTTGGCGGTCGTAGTAATAAAAATTTGTTCAATAAAAAAAAGGAAGAACAATGCGGAAGAAAAGAAACCCCTATGAACAACTCGTGAGCGGTCGCTCGGATTTAGGCTATTCGGGAGAAGGTTGCGGGGCTTTCGTTTGAAAACAAAAAAAGATGGAAAGAGATGACGAGGGGAAAGACGCCGTGTCCATTCGAAATAGCAGAACGGGAAAAGGTTAGGGAAAGCAGGAACAGAAAAATTTGAAGCAGGAAACAGAAAGATAAGGGAAGGCAGGAAACAGAAAGAATGAAGCAGGAACGAAAGGATAAAGCTAGGGAAACGCAGGAAACGAAAGAATGAGAGGAAAGAAAGATTAAGGTTCATTAGGTTAGAAAAGTGGGATACAAAGGGAGACCCCGAGGATGGGAGTTCAGTTTTCCACGACTCTGTGCGCAGTTACGCCCCCCGACCCAAGTTGCCAAAATTTCTCGGAAAGGGACCGATTCGATTTGATGCATACATCAGTCTTTTTCGAAACGTTTGCGACCAGTCAGGGTTGGCCCTCAGAAGAGTGGGCAGTCATTTTGTCAGCGTTACTGAGGGAAAGGGCATTACAGATTTTCACTGCGTTGCCAGCAGACACCCAATCTGATTTCGGCGCTGTGAAGGAATCGTTGATGAAAGGATTTGACCTCACAAGGAGGGTTCAGGAAGAAATTTCGTTCAGCTAAATTAAAAGCAGGTGAGACGTACACCATTTTGGTGCACGTTTAGATCACTTTTTTGAGAAGTGGTTAGAGTGAGCGGTACAAAAGAAGGAGTTCGCTGAATTGAAAGAGCTAGTTATGAAAGAACAGATTTGTTCAGGTTGGGGCCCTGAGTTAACCATACATTTGAAAGAGAGACACCCAGAGACAGCAGGGGAGTTGTTGAAGTTCGCAGAGGTGTATAGAGAGGCACGTTTGGGCATAAGGTGCAGGAAAAAACGGGTGCCAGGCACAGGTGAGAAGAGTGAAAGGAGACCAGGGAGTTTTCTGCAAAGTCTGCAAACCCAGTGGTGGGGCAGAAGGAAGGGCAAAGGGGACATTAGGTGTTTCATTTGTCACAAGAAGGGACATGTGGCAGGGATTGTCGCATGGGGTTTCCCAGAAGGCAGCAGCCTTGCAAGAGGTGGATAAGGGTCGTCAAGGGAACGACCTGCAGGGGAAACCCAAAAAGGGATTCAGTCTGAAGGGTGGATTTGCAGCCTATGGCTAGCACTGGACAGCAGTCAGTGTCAGGGTTTGGAGGGCACTAGGCCTGAGGGGTTTTCGTTACCAGTGGAAGAAGGGTGGGTTGGCCAGCAGAGGGTGAAAGTGTTACGAGACACTGGTTGTTCATGCGGGGTAGTCGAACAACGCTGGCCCGGAAAGGGGATTTGACAGGGAAAATCCAGACCTGTACTCTAATCGAGGGGCACTGTGAGGAGTTTCCAGTTGCTAAGATAAAGTACGTACCCCTTACTTCTCAGCGAGTTGTCTGCGCGGGTGATGGAGAAACCCCTTCATGATTTGATCATTGGAATATTCCAGGTGCAAGGGATCCAGGGGATCCTGAGTTGTTGACTGCTACAGGGGCAGCAGTTCAGACACGGAGCAAGAAGGAGGAAAAGGTTGTTAAACCGTTAGTTTTTTTCCAGGAAGGAAGTCGGGCTAGATTGTCGCCTGATGAGTTAGGGCAGCGCAGGAAAAAGACCCTCGCTCGTGAAGTCTTGGGAGTTGGCAAGAGGTGGAAAAGGGAAAAAGGGGTTAGAGGAGGTGAGACAGAATTTCTTGTGAAAGGCGGGCTGTTGCACCGAGGTGTTCACCAAGGGGAAGACAGGTAAGGTGACCACTCAGTTAGAGGTACCAGCGTGTTATCGTTACACTGTCATGTCAGTGGGTCACGATTTGCTCATGGCGGGTCATCTCGGCACCAGCAAAACAGCTGACCGAATCTTTGATGACTTTCATTGGCCAGGAGCAATGGCAGACATCAACGTTTCTGCATGTCATGTGACGTGTGTCAAAGGTCAGCCACAGAGGGGTGAAGAGGAAGGCGCCTCTTAAACATCCCCCTTTAACTGACACACCATTCAGGGGGGTGGTGTTTTATCTGATTGGCCCAATCGCGCCCTGTTCCAAAGGTGGGCACTAGGTAGTGTTGACGCTGGTGGATACGCGACCAGATACCCAGAAGCGGTTGCATTGAAAGGCGTAGATACGCAACAGTCGCTGAAGGGCTGGTAGACATCTTCTCTCGCGTGGGGGTGCCAGCACAAATTCTCAGTGACAGGGGGTCACAGTTCACCTCAGGGGTGATGAGGGAGGTCAACAGGCTGCTAGGGATCACACAGCTGCTCACTACCCCATACCATCCACAATGCAATGGCTTGGTGGAAAGATTCAACGGTGTGCTGAAGGGCATCTTAAAGAAGCTCTGTGAGGAAAGGCCAGCAGATTGGGACCGCTACATTCCAGCGGGACTGTTTGCCTACAGGGGAACCCCTCAGGAAAGCACAGGCTTTTTGCCATTTGAGCTGCTGTATGGGCGGACAGTTCGGGGGCCAGTGTGCATTCTCAAAGAGCTGTGGTCCGGAGAACAGGAGTCCGAAGAAGTCAAAACCACATATCATATGTGGTGGACTTACGCAATAGGCTCGAGGAGACAGTTAAGGTCGCAAGGGGGAGTTTGCAGGAGGCTAGGGTCGCCAGAAGAAGCAGTATGCAGGAAGGTGGAAGCAAATTTCCCCAAGGGGGAGATCAAGTCCTGTTTTCTGCTTCCCACGGATCACAACAAGCTGCTGATGCATTGGAAGGGGCCATTCACCATCATTGAAAAAGGTAGATCAGGACACCGAATCGATGTGAATGGGAAATCAAAACTTTTCCATGCAAATTTACTCCCCAAATATATTCAGCGTGAGAGTCAGCACATAGGCGCAGCAGCAATCATTGATGGAGGTGAGGGAGACCCAGCAGAAGAAGGGGAGATTTTGTTGCCTGAGTTTCCAGGGGAAGAGTCATACAGGGATGTGTCACTGTATGAAGGGCTAGACAGTAGGAGACAGGAGGAAGTTAGGGGGCTCCTAGAACAGTATAGGGCGCCTGACTGATAAACCAGGCAGGACAACTCTAGAGACATGTACGGCGGAGTTGACATCAAGAAACCCGTACATGTGAAAAGCCTACCCGAAACCATAATGCCACCAAGCAAGTGATCGAGGAGGAGGTAGAAAGATGTTGGACCTTGGGGTGATTGAACCGTCCAAATTTATCGTTTAAAAGTGCAAACCCCTCGTCTTAGTGAGGAAAAAGTCAGGTGAGCATCGATTCTGTGTCGACTAAGACTCTGAACAGTGTCACCAAGGTCGATGCAGAGGGCATACCAAACATGGAAGACCTGTTCGCTCAGATCGCCACAAGCAAGAGCCAGTATTTCACCAGGATAGATCTGAGCAAGGGTTACTGGCAAATAGCCCCGAGTGAGGACTCAAAGGAAGTCACAGCATTCTCCCCTCTATGGGGCTATACCCTTTGGGGAGTACTCCCTTTTGGGATGGTCAACGCACCTGCAGTCTTCTCTCGGATGATGAGGAAGAATTGACGGGATTGGAAGGTGTTGTGAATTTCATGGGGTGACATTCTGATAGCAATCCGAGACATGGGAGGAGCATATGAGGCAGCTAGGAGCAGTTTTAGAGAGGGTTTAGACAAGCCAATCTCACAGCCAGACCCAAAAAAGTGCCAGGTTGGTTTCCAAGCCTGGAGTTCCTAGGTTTGTTGTCGGAGGTGACACAAAGCAGCCAGAAAGGGGAAAGGTGGAGAAGATGATGAATTCAGAGAACCAAAGACCAAAAAGAAGTCAGGAGTCTGCTAGGTTTTATTGGGTTCTATAGGGGTTTGTTCCAAATTTCGCAGCAATCACGAGTCCCCTCAGTGATTTGGTCAAGGCCAGGGAAACCGGCAGTGGTCGAGTGGTCAGAGCTGCAGAGCAAGCACTGCAGACGGGATTAGAAAGACTAGGTTCCCGTCCCATCTTGAAGCTACCAATATGTCCAAAAACCCTTTTTGTTGCGGACAGATGCATCAGGTGGTGGGATAGGTGCAGTATTGTTACAGGAGCATGAAGGGGTCGAGTTTCCTGTGAGATATGCTAGCAGGAAGTTGACAAAATGTGAAGAAGGGTACCAACGGTGGAGAAGGAGTGTTTAGCTGGTCGTGTGGGCCGTGGGAGAAGTTCCCCAAATACTTGTATGGGAAAGAGTTCGTGATAGAGACAGATCACCAACCACTCAAATTCCTGCAGGAGGCGCAGTTGAAAACAGCAGAGTCTGCGTTGGGCAATGGCACTGCAGCCCTAAGGTATCGAGTGCAGTACATCCAGGTCGACAGAATGTCGGAGTGACTATTTAAGTCGTGTAGTCTAGCAAGCTGCAACTCAGAGGAAGTCAGTCATATCCGGGGTGCTTTGTTGATAGTAATGTGTTGATCACAGTTATGTTGATTGGATAGGGGTTCATTCCCAGTTGGCTATGGGGTTTATATTTTTGTGTGAGACTTGTTCATATTTTCTTTGTGAGACTTGTTCATGTGAATGTAGTTATGCTTGGAGCATACAGTCGCTTTGGGAGTGATGCATTATTTGCAATAAGTGAGGATGGAATTCCTCAGTGAAGTGTCATGGATCGTGATCATATTATATTTGCTTTTCATAAGAATTGTGAAGAGAAGGTATGGCAAATCCGCAGGTAAGGGATTGCATAGGTGCGCACAGAGGTCGTTTAAAAATGAATTGAAATAACGCAAGAGCGCACGTTTAATGATAACTCATTGGAGTGGTATTCCTAATGATATATTTTATAATTTTATAAACCGTTGGTTTGTAAAGTATTTTTTCAACTTTGCACGTGTAGCTGGTGTCAGCAAATTCGGTTGTTGTCCTTTTTTGTACCGTTGTTTTGAGACAATGCGGAGCATGGTCTTTTGCAAGGGGGAAATTGTCACGGACAAAAATGAAACAACCCAACTCGTGGAGTCGCCAGCCAATTTGTTCGGACATAAGCTTCAACTCAAACATTCTAGGCGCCAGATAGACGGGCCCATGGGTCGGGCCCAGCCAATTAAGCTTAGTGGAGGGGCTTCACGGAGACGGTACGATCCACCCAGACAGACTAAGCCGTTTTGACCGACGCCTCGATGTCTGCCCGGACCGACCTCGGTGCCTGGGCCAGACTCATCTAGCCACTTTAGAGTGACCAGTGCCCACGACTTAAGCCACACGGCGCCAGTTAAGTAGGGAGAGGGAGAAGGTAGTGTGTGGTGGGGGTGAAATCTAGCTAATCAATTAAATGACCAATTGACCACCACAGAGAGTAAGGTGTGTAGGCGTGACTGTCATGGTTTGAATATCCAATGGAATTAGAGGGAGATAACTTCGAGTATCAGGGGTAAAAATACTGACCAATGGTACTCGCCCTTTTTGGACAGATCAGAACGGAATAAGAAGGATGTGAGAGTGAGAGAACGGGAGAACGAGGGGGAGAACGAACAGAGAGAGAGAGAGAGAGAGGTTCGGAGTGTAAGCTCTGCAGGAGAGAGGGGCAGAGAGAGAGATGAGGGGAGGAGAGAAGAGAACCAAGTTGAGAGATTAGCATGAGATAGTCTGCAGAGGAAGGACTGAGGAGAGATGTGGAGAGAGAGAGCTGCTAATAATGAGGAGGAAAAGAAAGAAAAGAAAAAAAAAAAGAAAAGAAAAGCAACCATGTCCATTTGATAAGAGCAGACTAGAAGAGAGAGAGAGAGAGTGCAATGCGTTAATGCAGGAAGAAAGAAAGGAGAACAGATCGATGTTGATAGTCACTGTTCTATCTTCACTGGGGTTCGACCTCATACTTGGCCAGCGCCACTTTCATCGACAGACCAACGCCAGTGCCAACAGTCTCACCTGACCAGGCGCCAGCAGACCAAGACCAGTGCCAGCAGTTGTGTCGTGCTTGTGAAAGTGACAGTGAAAAGAAAGAAAAAAAAAAGAAAAGAAAAGACAGTGATTCGTGAATAGTTAAGATCACCTGGCCAGGTAAAGTAGAAATCTATTTATACCGGGTTAGCTAATGATGTTTTAGATAAATGATTTTGTGAAGTTCAGGAAAGAGAGAATGTTTATTTTGTTTGATTCCATATGCATTGATGGTTCGTTCTATGAACATGTGTAGTAAAGTTATAGACTTTACTAGTGGTTTGATGTGACGAATGCATGATATATGAATGAGATCGTAAGCAAGCTGTGAGTGTGTTTGGGCTGTGCGCTAGTCCTTCCTCCACTGACATCACCCGAGGTTGACAAAAGCAACTTCAGCTGACCCAGTATCTAGCGCCCACTCGATGCTCCGAGGTCTAGTGGTTCACTTTTCTCCCTTTCGCTATCGGGAAGGTTCGAACTCGGGAGGGTCCTCACTACCTTACTGCCACGTGACAATTAATTACCTGACCACTTCAACCTTCTGACACAATTTGACCGTATGCGCTAGGTGAGGCGCTACTACTAATCGGCCCATTAACTATTTCGCCACCACGGGCGGCATTCTTTACCTCTAAAGCGCTTAAGGCCCTTTGTGAGAAGTTTCGCTCAATTGACAGGCAATTTCTCCTGATTTTACGTAATCAGCTGATTTTAATAACGTGAGGTCGTCGTTCAGACATACCTATTTGAGCTTCTTTCCTCAGAGTCCTTTTAACATTTCGGCAGCTTTTGATATTCTTCATGAAAACTTAACAACATAGGACGGTTTCAAAGTGCAATTGAAACACATTGAAAGGAAAAATTATTACTCCATCGAACGAAAATAGACAACTAAATTGTCTTGTAATTTGTTTGGTGTCTCTTTCGTTCGGCGGAATAGTATTTTTAAAAAAAGTTTGTTTCAGTATAGAGCGGGTCTTCTTGCCTTCAGGTCTGGATTTAGGCCTATTCCTATCGATCATGCAAAGGCCTTTGTTCTCGTCCTGGTATTGCTCTAAGCGATTAATCTTGTACTCTAGGAGAAGGTTTGTCCTCTCCGCTTTGGCCAGAGATTGATCTCTCCCTCCTTGCATGGTCTGATCTACCGTGGAAACAGGCATTTCGTAAAGACTTTTTTTCTAAAATTATTGTCAAATCCGAATTATATCATACCAATAAGAATCACCCTATTGTCAGGGCGTCAAACCTTCCCTGTCCCATTGCCTTTTCACATCCACCTCAGGAAAGAATTCAACTGGCTCCTGCTAATGTCAAAATCATGCAGGTCTTTAAAAACCTTGGTTGCCAATGGTGACCGGTCCGCTGGTATTCTCTGCGATTGTCCTGGTGCTCTGAGCACTGGTAGCATTGTCTACATTGGATTGTCACTGAAGAAGACTCGTAAACACGCCGTAACAGAAAGATGATACAGCAGATAAAAACAAACAACTGTTCAAAACAATTTGTCCGTCATCACCGTGGGTAAATGCACAAAGGTCTGTACACAAGACGTAGGAAAGCGGGAACAGCACACCTGAAAGAAACATGGACATGACGGAGCAGGCTCAGCCGATCCTTTGGTGACCCGGAAGTGACATCACCACCTGCAACATGGCCGACTCTTACTTCCTGCCTATCAGACCGCTGCATTAAGTCCTCTCTAGGTAGTGGACGGCCACAACCGCCTGAA
>JAFLJL010018577.1:12965-15465 GCA_018398815.1 Conus ventricosus | reverse complement strand
ACACACACACACACACCACACACAAACACACACACACACACACACACACACACACACACACATCACACAAAACACACAACCTTTTCACGCGCACCTGCTCTCAACACGCTCTAACACAAGAATGCATACTCATTTTCTGTTGAAAACATCGTCACATTTGAATTCGTTCTTTTCTATTGTGTTCCATGTCTTGCACTTTTCTTGTCATTTGAGTCTCATTTAATGCCTCCATTTATTTCTTTCAGTGTTTTGTTTGTTTATTGTTTATTGTCATCATTTTTGCTAATCAATCTATTCATGTCCTTTTTTTTCTTGCTTCAATGTCAAATCATCTACAAAGTAAGTCAGAAAAAGATTAATCCAAAGCAATTGACGAAAACATCGTTGTAGACATTCTCTGTAACTTCTTTCTTTGAAAACTTCTTTCTTGATTTTTTTCCTCCCTTTTAATCCTTCTTTAATCCGTCTCTTTCTTTTTGTAATGGTATTTTATCTTTCGAACCGTATTTTTTTTTTATTTCCTTTCTTTGTGACTTTTTTTTTACAATCTTTCATTTTTCCGTGTTGATTTAACTTTTGTATTCAGTCATTTCTTCTTTCCTTATATTAATCTCTTTTTTTTATAACTCCTTTTTCTTCCTTAATCAGGTCTTTCGTCTTAGTTTGAGATTCGTCTGGATTTGTTCAACATCACCGTCGGCCTATTGAAGCTAAACTCTATGTGAAAAATTTTGATATGTAAACTAGCTTTTTTTTTTTTTTTTGCATATTTACCAGCCCATCATTATCATCATCACCATCAATCATCATCATCATCATCATACATCATCATCATCAACATCATCATATCATCATCATCATCATCGTCTTCATCATCATCACATCATCATAATCGTCCCACCCCCACCACCACCATCATCGCGCATCATCATCATCATCATCAATCATCATCAGCATCATCATCATTCAACAACCATCTCATCATCATCAACATCATAGTCGTCGACATCGTCGTCGTCCGGTCGTCGTCGCGTCCTCATCTTCTATGTCGTTGTTGTTGTGTTTTGTTGTTTGTTGTTGTTGTTTGTTATTATTGTTGAGTTCTTCTTCTCTGCGGCTTCTTCTTCTCTTCTTCTTCTTCTTCTTCTTCTTCTTCTTCTTCCTCTTCATCTTCTCTTCTGAATGCATTTCCTTATCTCTTTCATTTACTTTTCGTTTTCAATCTTGTCTTCATCCCTTTTTTTCTTCTTCTTCATTTTCCTCACTTTTCTTTGATTTTTTCCCCTTCTTTGTCTATTCGTATCCGTCTTATCTCACTTCTAAAATGTTTTTTGGAGTGGAATTTATACTTTGTTTCTTTTATCTACTTTTTTTTTTCTTTTTTTTTTTGTTCGTTCATTTTATTTTTTCGTTCTCTCCTCGTTCTCCTTTTCTCTTTCTTCTCACTCAGCCTTACGCTCTCTTCCAATCTCCCCTGCCCCTCCTTCTCTTACTTCCTCATCCTTTCTCTTGTCTGCGTTCCGCTGTTTTTCCAGTTCCTAATTGACCCTATAACATCTCCAAACCCCCCTCCCCTTTTCTTTTCCCCACATTTTCAAACTATTTTTTATAAACGGAAAGGGTAGGAGAAAAAAGATCTTTTTGTAACTGATAAAAATATTATATACAAAGTCATGATGACGACTGGATCTGCCGCACACTCAATGTTATTGTCTTGTTAGCTTTTTGTTGTGCATCTTTCTTTATTTCTTTCCTCCCCACATTCGATAACAGTTTTATCTCTTCTGAAGTTTTCTCCCAGTGATAAGATTCAATACATCTTCCCTGATATGATGACAGGCATTGTTGTCGTCGTTGCACCCTCACAAGCGTCAAGGTGCATTGTCAAGAAACCGGCACGGCTGGAATATAGGGTGGAAACAAAGAAAAAAAAAAAGGGGAGGGTGAGAGACAGAAGGTAAAACTGAAAATATCATTTCAATTCATTGAACACACGAAAAGTATCTTGTAGATATTAACTAACAGCGAGAAAGAGAGAGAGAGAGAGAGAGAGAGAGAGAGAGAGAAGAAGAGAGACAGAGACAGAACAAGAGAGACAGAGACGGACAGACAGAGAGACAGACAGACGAGAGACAGACAGACAGAACAGAGAGACAAACGGCAGAAGAAAAAAGAAGAAGAAGAAGAGAAGAAGAAGAAGAAGAAGAAGAAGAAAAGAAGAAGAAGAAAAGAATAAGAAGGAGAAGGGAGAGAGAGAGAAAGAGAGCAGAGAGAGAGAGAGAGAGAGAGAGAGAGAGAGAGAGAGAGAGAGTAAGACAGAAAAGAGACAGAGATATAGAGAGAAAGGAGAGCGATAACAGGGAGAGAAAGAGAGACAGAGACAGACAGAGAGTGTGGTGAGAGAGGAGAAAGGAGAAAAGAAGATAAGAAGAAGAAGAAGAAGAAGAAGAAGAAGAAGAAAAGAAGAAGAAGAAGGAAGAATAAGAATAATGAATGAATA
>JAFLJL010018575.1:55084-74986 GCA_018398815.1 Conus ventricosus | reverse complement strand
TTGGTTGAAACATCCAACTATGGTAGTTCTAGTCGGGTGGCTCTGTAAATAAATCATGTATGGCTAGCCGGGCTTCGGTGTATGAAACCTGTATCCAAAAGGGAGAGCTTCCTTTTCCGGCCCCCTTTCACAGACAAAGTCTCCTCCTGTCTTAACTCTGTTGGAAATGAAGGACCTATCTGCGCCTGCACGAAAGAAGTTGTTCAGAATTCACCTACAAATGTTTAATGATGAAAACAAAGGATCACAGAACCAGGGAGATTTCCGCTTAACCGGCCACCGTAACTGAGGGAAAAGTTTCTTTGTGTGTGTGTGTGTGTGTGAGATGAGAAAGGGGGTTAAGAAGGAAATGTTGCTTCGAGCAGTTTCTCATTTAGAGAGAGAAAACGGGGACGACGATAACAGACAGGTTTAAGGGAGGGTGTGGGGGGGGGGGGGGGGGGGGGTAGGACTTTTGGCTGACGAAGAAGAGGGAGCGAAGGAGGGGTGGGTAGAGTAGATGTCTGTGGGGGGGGGGGGGGGGGGGGTTGGGGTGGTGGTGGTGGTAGTTGACAGGTGGATGAGGCAGCGAGAAGAGAAGATCAAAGCGTGCACGCTTTGGACTGCAGTAAGAGGCAGGGCGCCATCTCCCTTGGCGTGTCCTCTACGAGGCTAGCCCAGTAAAGGAGCGCGGTCTGAGTACTAGTCTCTCACAAGAGACAAGAAACTGAATTTCCCGTGGACAGTGCGCGCCTTGCGCACGTAAAGCTCCTGTTCTGTCATTTCTGTCGGAAAATCTATGTTGATACAGGACAGGCGCATGTGCATTATTATGTGTATGTGTGCCTCCCTCAGTCTCTGTTTTTGCGTCTGTCTGTGAACTCTTTTCCTGCGTCTGTGTCTCTTTTTTTTTTTTTCTTTTTTTTTTTTTCTTTTTTTTTTCTTCTTTTTTTTTTCTTTTTTTTTTTTTTTTTTTTTTTTTTTCAACGCGCGCGTGCTTCTGGGAGTGCAGGCGTTTCTTGCTTCGTCTTCTCTGGCTGTGCGACATGAATGCTGGATACTGGATTGGTACAGAAGGCTGTGCAGGGTTTCAGTGTGGCCATTGGAGTAAAGAGTGCACATGGCCATGGGATTGAACTGAGTTCATACACACCTCTCTCTCTCTCTGCGTCTGCCTGCCTGTCTGTCTGCCCCGTCTCTCTCTCTCTCTCTCTCTCTCTCTCGCTACGCCTGTCCTTTCTCTTCTCTCTCTCTCTCTCTCTCTCTTCTTGTCGTGAGTCTTGAGGCACTCTCCCTTCCCCAGACCAGAGGGAAGGGGAAATGGAAAGTCAGCTGGAGACCACTTGTTCAGCCACCACACATGGTTCAGACCCAGCGTCGTCATCGGCCAGTAGCCCGTCAGTCCCGTCTGTCACTGCCCACCACCCCCTTCTGCCACCGACACTGAGGCACTGCATGACAACTGTCAATACGTCTGATCGACGGTCTGAGCCACGGACACCGGTATCCACTTAGTATTTCAGGACACACACACAACACAACACAACACCTCACACAACGCACACACACTCGTGCACACATTCACACAGACGCGGAATTCATACAAGAGAGCTCACGTGATTTCTTTCTCTCTCTCTCTCTCTCTCTCTCTCTCTCTCTCTCTCTCTCTCTCTCTCTCTCACACACACACACACACATGCGCGCGCGCGGGCACGCACTCCTAAGCATACACGCACAAATCGGTGGGTGAAAGGGGGTGGATTCGGAAAGTTGGGGCGGACAGGTTGGGGGGTGGTGGTGGGGGGGGGGGGGCGGGGGGGGGCGGGGGAGCGCAAAGAAGGAACTGTTTACAAAGCAGGTGATACAGTTTTCTTTTATTTTGAAATGACTGAGAGTGACTTGCACAGGAGTGGAAACCGCAGGATGGCCGGACAGACGGGCTGTTGAAGAGCATTGAACAGTATGACGTGCCGTATGGTTGTCCGAGGGGGCGTTGATGGATATGCCAGACATGGACATCTTATGTCATAGGTGCCAACAAAAAGAGAACAAACACAAATGAACAATAAGGGTAACTCTTGCTCCCATAAGAAAACCTAACTCAGACGAACAATCTAATAATGGGGGAAAACAAGCGCAGGCCAACAACCCCTCCGTCATCACAGTAATGACTTGGCAAAGATTTGAACTTGGGGGGGGGGAGGGGGGGGTTGAAGATGAAGAAAATGGGAACATAAAATTTTAAAAATATATCATGAATATGAAAACTCTTAACTAGCTGCATGAGGGAACCATCGCAAGTCCCTCTTGAAGGCAGATTGATTTGTATTGCCTGCTCCTTGGCCTTTCGTCCGCTGGGTCGGACTCATCAGGGAGACACGGCTGATTGTGTCTGTTGCTCCTGGCGTCAAATAGATACTGTGGTGTTTCTCACCACCAATGGTTCAAAAAGGAATCCAACAGCCCCCCCCCCCCCCCCTCCCCTCCCCCCAAAGCAGCCAGCGAAGAGTAGTAAATAAAGCAAAACGAAAGTGTGGGGAGGAAAAAATGTTGCTGAAAAACTAAAGACAATTGAAACAAAGTTGAAAATAAAATGAGGCAGGGAACAGTAAACAATAAACAAGTAGGATAACTCTTGCCAGCACGGTCCCGTTTACCTTTGAATCAATCTCTGTTATATCAATCTCTGTTACATCAATTTCAGGTACTCAGTGTATCGTGTAAACAAACAGCTCTCTAAGAGCTAGGAGGTCACATGGAAGTCGCGAGGAAAAAAAAAAGAAGATTTCACGCTGAAATGAGCATTTCTCTAAGAAACGGGTCTCTAAATGATTTCTCACGTGACGTCATTTCACGACGTGGTCGAGCGTGAAACGCATTTCGCATCGTGAGCCAGTGAGCTTCGCTACTGGTAGATCCATGACTGCGCCTCGCTTGACAATCAAATAGCAGACGAGAGAACCAGACAGGCCCCGATTGGGAAGGCAATGAAATCTTTGGTTACAGGATGATTTTATTCCATTGCCGCCGTGACCCGTGGGGCGCTGTCTTGAAGAAATAGCCCAGCCCCCCCCCCCCCCCCCCCCCCCCCCCCCCCCCCCCCCCCCCCCCCCAAAAAAAAAAATTAAAATAAAATAAAAAAAAATAAAAAAAAATTAAAATCAAATAATAAAAATAAATAAATGAATAAATAATGAATAAAATAAAATGAAAAAATAAAACAAAAAACCAAGTGAGCAGATCTCACGATGGTTCATTTTGTGCAGCAGTCCAGCAGTCGGCATGGCAGTGGAGTGCAAAGGTTCGAACGTGAGGCGCTTTGTCGAGGGGTAGTAACCCAAAAAACAAACAACGCAAACAGAGGGGGTTGAAATAGCCCTGGCTATTTACCATAAGCTGTGTGAGGCCCTAAGGAATGGGCTGTTCCACATGGAAACAGTGTTATCTATCCTAGGCCTGGGACGTTTGGTCCTGGATAAGCGACTGTCCGGTGAGCGAAGCGGGCCATTCAGCCAGCTCAGTAAACAACTGTCATCTGGAGCAAAGCCCGTTTTCAGTGAGTTCAGTCACACTGCCAACAACGGCCAGCGTGAACAACACTTTTTTAAATTCAGTTAGCTTTTTAGCACACAACAGTCATGGTGAACAGACTCACGCATGCGCGCACGCGCGCCTCACCTCTCGCTTGACGTGGAACATGACGAAAAGCACGTGAGGCTAAATCATCAAACGAGGATGTGATGGGTTCACTGCTTTGACCTGATTGACAGGGAGGGGACTGCGGAGGCACACAGACAGCGATCAGTTCCACGAGGTGGGTTTAAAAACAACAACAACAAAACTTCTTTGTCATACAACAGTCGATCCCCAGTGAGAGAGAGAGAGAGAGAGAGAGAGTCTGCCTGTCAAACGTGAATCCACTCAGTTGCCAACGGCCGTTTCACGCAGGCAGCGATCCGTAAAAGCAACAACCTGAAATAGATGAGAAAGGATTATGGGGGAAACGTTATTACGAGCATCGTGACGTCCTCCCCACCCCCCCACCTCCTCCCACCCCCCATCCCTTCTGCCAGTGTACCAGACAGTGTAAGCCGCCTTTTAAGGCGGAGGGAGGGGGTGAGGGGGACGGACGGTGAGGGGAACTCGTGGCAGAGTCGTAATCCTCATTCTTAACGAAGTGTGGACATGGTCTGTCTGACGTTACGTTGGTTTTCCCCCCCACTCCCACCACCTGACTCCCACCCCCCACCCCACCCTCCAACATTGCCCCCCACCCTCTACCCACCCCTCCCTGTCTCCCCCCCTCCCCACCAGAAGATTATTAGCTAGGTAGCATTGGCTTCGTGCAGTCTGGATGTGATGGGATGATTTTGGGTTTCCTGTGAACAGGACATGTGTGGTGAACACAGTCACTGTACTATGTGTGGTGTCTCTTGGCGGTCACTACGCGTGGCTTTGCACCTTGCGCTGTGGCGTGTTTAGTCGTCGTCTGGCCTGCACGTTCCATGCTCTTATTCCAGGCAATGCAGTTTTGTTTTTGAACTTTTCGTTCTTTTTTTTTTTTTCTTTTTTTTTTTCCCCTTTGCCTGGGGGTAAAGACGGGTTGAAAAGAAAAACAAGTGATTGCTTATGATATTGCTCCTTGGAAATAAACATTTAAAACACGGGCGCGCGCGCGCGCGCGCACACACACACACACACACACACACACACACACCACAAGGCTATAAAGCATCCACACTGAAACCCTCTTTTTGATCTAGTCTACATTGAGATCGAGGAGAAGGCGAAGCGAGAATACTTGTTTGAAACGCTCTCTCTCTCTCTCTCTCTCTCTCTCTCTGTGCCTCCCTCGCTCATCCTGTGTGTGGTGTGTGTGTGTGTGTGTGTGTGTGTGTGTGGTGATTTGTATTATACACTGAGTGTTTTAGGATGGAAGAGGGGAAGAAAGAGAAACGAGGATAGAACGGAAAAAGAGGGGAGGGAGGGTAAAGACGGAAAAGGTAAAAAGAAAGAAAGCGAGAAAGGACAAGAAAAAGGGACAGAAAGGACTGATTCGTAAGGTAAGGTAATGTTGCTTATAGCCAGCCGACGCAAAGGGCCATCATATCAGGGCTGTCATCGCGCCGATCAACTTACAAGTCGTTTAATAAAGAGGATATAATGTATACAAAAAAGGGATGGGGGGGGGGGGGGATAAAAAATGGATGATGCGGAAAACAGAAAGAACAAGGAAAATAAAGAAAGGAGAAGGAAATAAAGAAAGGAAGAAGGATTATAGAAAAAAGAAAGGAAGAAGGATTATAGAAAAAGAAAGGAAGAAGGATTATAGAAAAGAAGGAAGAGAGGGAAGAGAACAGGGAAAGGGGCATTCTGGGCACTTCCGCCCTCACCCAGTTTCGGGCGGAAGTAACCAGAATGCCCCTTTCCTGTTCTCTGACAAGTAAGACTTCAATAACTAAAATAACGATTATCTACAAACAAACGTACTGCGTAGGGTTATCCGTTTTCAAGACTAATTTACTAAACTTTTCAGATTTTAATTTTTGCTTAATCCTGTGTTTTTCCTGGTCATTTTCAATAACATCATTTTCGCGCAAACATTCTTCAAATGAGTCTTTGTCTTTCATGTGAAATAAAATACAGTCTTTAACTGTTCTCTAAAGTCTTTTAAAACCGAGTTATATTTTTGACATAAATCCACACACTTATCCCAGCATGCCTTCCGCTGAAAGCTAGTTTCGACAAAGTGGTTTCTCTTTTTAAACTATGTCTCTTTCTGCCGAACAGTCATCTATAATAAATAGTGTCTGCGTTCCTTCAAACAGTCTATAAAACTGTTCTAAACATCACTCAGTTTATTGCTAGGATTAACTAAATATATGTATCATCTGTCCATATAAACCTTCTATCATGATATGCTTTGTTCCATTTAAGTGTCGGACAGAAAACTACAATATGATTAAAATTATAACGTAAACTGTTTGTAATAGGTCTAGGACAAATATTGTTTTTCCACAACCAGTCTGCCACAAATCAACGAGCAATGAGGAGTTTTTGTCATAAAGTTTAACTGCTCCATGGTTTTATAGAAGAATTTAATCTAATCCAGTATTATTTTATCATACTTTCTGTCAAAACCTGTTCAGTATAATAAAACCTACAAGACCTAATGTGTAAGATTAATCCAATTTAGTTCTGTAGATTGTTTCTATTTAAGTCAACAGTGATTTTGTTGCTTGTTGTTATGATCTTAATATCCTCGCCATTGTGAAGAACGACGATGGTAACGTTAAGACGTTTAACGTCTAAGTTTTGCCAGCTAATATTAATTCCTTTTATAAGGTCGTCACTAACGCCCACAACCCCATCCCTCTCTACATCTTTAAAGACAGAAATTTCAAATATCATTGTGACGTTGTCTCCTAATTTTCTGCTTGGAAAGAACTGTAATTTTGTAGAAGCTTTTTTTACAACTGTTTCTTTTCTGTGGAGGATGTACTGCTTTTTCCCATACGGCGTTATTTCAATCTCTTTCCGGCTATTGTTGTCTGGCATAAGACTTACATGTAAAGGGCCAGAGTTGATGCTTTTCTGAAACTTTTTTGGACGGTCAAAAAATGTAAATGGGCTTATGAATTCAAATTTTATGTCCCATTCTAATATGGTTCTAAGTGCCATTTGAGGTCAGGCTTTCGAACTATTTTATATTCATATGGCCAACATTATTTGCTTCTAGATTGCGCAGCTGTTTAGTTTAGGAAACTTTTTGGTGTCGCCAACTCTTTGCGTTATAATCACCATCTTTAGTGTACTCAAAACCATACAAAGCGCCTATCTCACGTTCTGTTCAAAGTCGCAACATCTGCAAGGTCTTTTAATTCTAAAGTTATACACCTTACAGGCGCTAATGTAACTCCGGATTCTCTGGCCCACGCGACATTTTTAGTACAGTTTATTATTTTATTTCCAAAACAATGTGTAGGTTATCGCATTTCACAACTTTCCCTGCTTTGTCTGCAATTTTTATATTAAATGATCCAACCCTCCCACAAACTAATCTTTTAAACTGTAAATTAGAGAATTGTATAATTTCATAATCGCATATGCAGCTTTCCCTGCGGAAGGCTCTTAAAACAGTTGAGGGCCTTCCATCATATAAGTTTTCATCAGTGCTCAGCTCATCCAAATGAACATAGAGTAATGAATGTAATGCAAGATCGAGCGGATTTTCCCCCTCATAAGTAGTTTTGTTTGGCACAACTCTAAATCTATGATTGTCATCTGCAAAGCCTAACATTTTAGCTAGCTCTACATCAAAAAGGTAATGTGCTACTTCTTCTTCAGGTTTGAATGTTAACATTGTTTTTAGATTTGCATTGTTAAGTTTGAGAGTAATGTCAAAATTACTCATTGCTTCTTTTAGCGAACAAAACCCGTAATAACCATCAGGTATGGTTAACCGACTAACTACATTCCCTTCTTTATTAACTTTTAGAACTGCATTATTCTCCCTGGCTTCACTTATATTAAACCATACGACTTTGTAAAATATTTCATGGAGCGCGACCGTTTTGGCCCCGCAATTGTTATCAATAGCATGTTCTAAAAACGAAGGACTGTCTTGAGTTGTTATTGTTACAAACATTTTTTAAAACAAATTAAAATGAGTGCATTCAAATATACTGGCGCAAAATATTCTGTTGGGCCGCACTACATCTTAAAAATATAACAACTGACACCCTCGGCATTGCTGTGACCCAGACTGCCTCTTTTCATAAAAAGGTGAGTACTCCATTGAAGAGCTATCTTAACCCCCCTATTGAAAACGACACAATCAAGAAAGCGTGGTTTAGTCATCCGATGCAGTTTTATCAGAACCAGTTAAACTTTGCTGTGTTTGCGCATCAACTGGGTGTGGAGTGGCGTATGCCGATCATTTAAATCACCTGATCCTTTGGTGAGGTCAGTGTACAGATTTCATTTCTATTACACCTTTAGACGTATTTTGACTGAATTGCAAGCGCCATTGCCAAATGACAAACCGTTTAATCCACTCAGCAACAGAATAGACATGAAGGCTTTTGAAAGGATTTGTAACGAATTCAATATTAACATCAAGACAGGCTTTAGACAAAAGTTGGATCATAATCATGGCCTAGGCGACCTTTATTTTCGGGGCACGCACAGAAAGTATAACTATGACTGGCACCTCCTTTCAAAACTTTCTTTTCAGGCCCCAAACTGTTCAGCCTGGGTACATACTGCAAGAGCATTAAAACTGCATGGAAACATTTATCTTAGACACTTCTAAGGGACTAATAGAGCGGGGATAGAACGAATAATCGACTCTATTCGTACTTACGTTTGGTGTGTTGCATTTGTAGGTTCGCCAAGCACAGGAAGTTCGAGATAACTGATACTTCTACTGGCTTGACGCACAAAAACAATACTTTGCAAATTTAGAGGACGCATTAATTTACAGTTGATTTACTTCTGATATGCATGGTACCACTCATGTTTATCATTACGCAAATCGAATGTTGACTTTGCTGATGGCAATGGTTTATACATGCTTGCTTCTGACATCAGATCAGATAGGTACATATTAAACTATAATAATGAAATTCTTATAGCAGGCAATGACAGATAGCAAATGGTTGGGAAGAAAAACGTCTATATTCTGAGCCAGTATATTACAAGCAGTAAACAAAACAACCCAGATTAGTATTTATTCCCGAAGTCAACCCAAAGTCATGAAGACTCAGCAAAGCTTGCGGTCTCTGTTCGCGATGACCATGAATAGAAAAAGACAGCGCTTGTTCTTGGATTAATGCCTAGGATTACTGGTCTTTATCTTACTAAATAGTAACCCAACTATTACGAGAAAATTATGACCATAAGTGCTCGGGCCTAAAGCAACTACTTTGCGTGCAGTAGACAAAAGACAGCTGGACAATACTCCCCAATATCTGTAAAGCGGTCCTCGGCTTCTTACAGCTAATTTTTTTTAATAAATCGCAAGATGATCAAGCTGTTTTTATACCATGATTTTACAGGTGATGGCGACGGGGGCACTAAATTTGACCTCCACCGCCACCTCTGTAATAGCCATCACCAGTGTTATTCATTGCATTCCTAAGGCTGTTTATATACGCTTACTAATGTGACTCCTTGCTCTCTAAACAGTTGTTGTATTCGTTCGATTCGTGTCGTGTCTTCATATAAAATTCTTTGGATAGTTTATCTTATTCTGCTCACTGTGTTCGTAATTGGTCTCGGTTTAGTGTTTGCAACTTCTAGTCTTGTGATCTTTCTTGTTCAAAGATCTTTTAAGTCTTTGGGTTATCTTTCTTTAATATCATTGCCCTAAGTTGGCGTCATCAGCCTCAACGAGTTTTTCTCTTTTCTCTTTTTATATGGTAATCTTGTTCACATACGTTTTGCCTAAATGGTTTGTTATTCGCCTCTGTTGGTTCTTAAAGTACGATCAAGGGGTTAGTTCTCGCATAGGCAATGGGGAAATCATTAATTGTTTTTAACGCTTGTTTCTTCTGAAAAACTGGTTTGGCTTCTATTGTATTTATTAATTGCCTGCTGATTGATTTAATTCTTTAAGTTCTGTTTTGCATTTGGTTATCTGTTGGGAGTTCTTGCAGTGTGTTTTGAAGTTTAGCTACTGCCTCCGCCTTAATTTTGCGTCTAAGCAATGCCAGGCGTTTTTGATCTTTCTCACACTGAGTCTTTTTTAATTGAACCCGGCTAAAAACTTGATCGGGTGGGTTTAGTTTGTAAGCCGAACAAGTTGCCTTGATCGTTTTTTACAGACAATGACCATCTTTAATTCAAAATCATTTGGGTTATAAATTGGGAGGTATCTTGACTAAACTTTTGTAAAATGCTCGACCGTACTTCTGTTAATTCACGCTGCATTGAGAGCGTTGAGCGGATGCTGTGTTAAAGGGATCATTTCACTCATGTCGTTCCAGATCAAAAACATCATAATCTTATTCATCTTCTATTTCATGCCATGTTTTTAATTAATTTTTTTTATTTTCTTTTATAAAAATGTCACCAAAGCACCATGCTCGATTCTTGGACCCGACATAGAAGACTGAAATGAAACCCTTTGGCGGTGAGGGAAATAAGCGGGACTATTACTTTCAAATAATCCATATCTATTGATGCAGATCAAATTCTTACTGTCAATTTTCCAGTCCTAGGAGCAATGACGTTTATTGTGCCAGGCTCTGCGCGTCTTACTTTCTAAAATTAGCGCTCGATCAACACAGACCAAAACCAGGACCGTGTCAGATTTTGGGAACGGGCAATCGTAAGTAAATTTCTGTAAAACTTGAGGGGAAAGAAGTATTTTCTTTACACAATGCAGGACATATTTTTAACCTAGTCTGAGTCTATGGCTAACGAGATAGAAAGGGTGATCTTGAGTTTAAGGAATGAAAATGATGATGGGACTAAACACAGAATAGGCCGGCTGATGTTTAAAGACAACAAAAAGCAATGCAGCTGTAAATTTTGCGTATGGAAATCGCTTTTCCATTCCATTAGATTTAGAGTTGTTAATAGCGCATGCCACCGGTACTTTCAAGGAGCATTAAAAGATGAATTGTCATATGAATAACTTTTAATGTATACAAACGCGTTATCAGATCATCAGACACCGAAGCAAAGTACAGCATTCTGACATCTCGTTAGAGTTTGACGTTGTTAGCAACCTAATTTAGCAAGGCTGATTGAGCAAAAATATCTGTCAAAATTATCAATATATTACGAAAGAGTGATTCATCAATACAACATATCCAGAGCAGGGCTGACACATGATGGAATTTTAGTTTTAGGTCGCAGCACGATCGGCTTTAAGGTTATTTTATTGTGTGCGAGATGAAGAACCGTTCAAAGCGGAAGTGAAAGTTTTTTTATCCGTTTTAAAATAGCGAAAGTGCAATGTACAAATGTTGGTAGTCTAACAAATCTTCGCTATGCGGGCCTTGACTTATCATCATTTTGACGAAATAAGGAAATTGTTTGGGGGTGGGACGGGGTGAAGTCTAACAGCATGGACCGTGTGTCTAAAGATTTACATCTTCACAATGTTAGGCTTGATGATTTATTTAACAACAAAATACGGTTTATGGATTGACCTAAGGTCAACAGAGGATAATCGTTACATGGATGCGGATAAAGATACTGTGAGAGACGTAATAAACTTTCAAATGATAAAGAAGAGAAGCTGATATAAACCGCTTAATGCACTTTGTTTTTATTATATGATGCGCAGATGAATATTGAATATAACAGGATTAAAGATATACATACTAAATTATTATTAATTTATACAAAGGATATGTCTGTTCAGTTTATCCAAAACGTGCCTACGCGCGCCTATAAGAGGAGATAGCAGGCAATTTCTGCTGCTGAAGTAAAAACCTTCAGATTAACTACATTACACAAATGCAGCAAGTACTAGGCAAGACCTTTCAAACATACATGCAAAAACCAAAGGAAGGTATTCTGCTGCTTTAATGTTTTAATATGTTAATTTATGGAGCATCAACTATAAGTGCCATACCAAATTCAGCAGGAAAGAGTGTTGGTCTCTTAGCAACAGGCATAGGCGCACCCGCAGCTTTACTCTTGGAGTTTGTCTTTAGCTCTCGGGCCTGTGTTCATAGCGAGGTGCGCTAGCAATAAAAGAAAAAACTAAACTCCAAAGCACACAGCTAGGTTCAACTAATAAAGCTAAAATTAGTCGTTCAAACTGACAAATTAAATAAAGCGCTTGTTGACTCAAACAATCAGGATGAGAATTTAATCGGTTACTGGTGATTTTGATGACTACAAAGCCAAAAGTTTTTGATCTTCAAAGAAAGGCTGGAGGACATGTTTTCTCAACAGCCAGTCCCGTGAAGATAAAATGGACTGCTTAAAAAAAAAGTAAACGAGACATTAAACTCTGTCTAAACAGCTCACATTAACAACTCAAAGGTGTTTATACTTTAGTTTATGAGTCAAGCACAAAAAGACGCGATATTGGATCTGTTTAAGTATTTTTTTTAATTTAAATTAAATATTTTGGCTAAGAAAAAGAAAGACAGCATGGCTAAGTTATTGAAGGACAGTGACGGAATGTTTGAAGGAATGCTTGAGAGGGAGGTTTATCAAGGCACGAATGATATTGATTTAGAGAAGGCATTGACCAACAAAACGTACAGGCAAGTGTTGTTTCATGTATTTCTCAAGTTCAGGCAAAACTAACTCTAGACGCAGTTAAGTAATGTTAGTGTTGTTATCGGTTGTGCGACATGTAACATTAAATGAAGAAAAAGAAAAAACTAGAAGTCTGGGGTCTCAACTAAACAGCAGACTATTCTTTCTCGCAATGACTTAAACCCGGTTGGCAGACGAACTGACTTTCACAGTTTGACGCTGCCGCTGAAGAAGCTTAAAATGAGAGGCTCTGGTTGGTCAAAGGGCGAAGTCTTAGTGATTAGATTAAAACAGGCTATGTATGCACAGTTTTAGGCAAGGCTTCAATTCGCTACCTCTGGGAGTTGGTTTAAAGAGAGAAGTTTTAACATAAAATAATTCAGGAAAAACATATTGTTTCATGTGGGTGTGTTCTTGCAAGCTGCATCATGTCGCGAATCTCGCTGAAAGAGTGACTAACTATCAGCAATACTGCCACAAAGATATTAACTTCTAATGGAATTATCCTTTTCTGTTAGTGTAGACCAAATTGATCAGTTGAAGAACAAAAGAAACCAATAACTGTTAATGTATACACATGGGATGAGGAAACTAATTTGGTTGCCAATTAAAGTGTCCGAGAACAGTCCATCATAGGGCGAACCAGACAAAAATCATGTTGACTTCTACTAATGTTTTCACCAGAGGGGCTACCCCATTAACATTGATACGCAAATGAGTAGATTATTGAGTTATACTACTAACCAAAACATAGCAATATGAATTCTGCAGAAAATGTTTAACAAGAATTCATCTGGCAATGCTGCGTGTCGAACTATAATACATTGTAAAGTTCTGTAGACCTGTAATAGAAACTAAATTACGCCCCCACCCGGATCTAAGTTAGTTTTAAGAACTTGAAAAAACTGCAAAACATTTCCATATGTGTGTTTACGCAGACTTTGAAATCATCTTGTTCCTGATGAAGGGCCAGACCACAAAAACTTCGCGAAAAACAGTCTTAATGAGTAATCAATCTGATTTGTTCATTTGCCATCTTCATTATTTATTGTTAGGTCGGATGGCGTTTATTCAGTGCCAGGAATTATATAGAGGACCAGATGCTGCAGTAACATTCTTAAAACGCAGCATGCAAGCAAGTGCGTAATGACTGTTTTAGAATCTGATTTTTATCTGAAATCATGATGACGCTGAAGCCAACTAACAGTTATGCCTCAGACCACTCACTGTTGGTTTGCGGTTTAGAGCTAACGCCAAGTGTTGTAAACCCCACAGTAAGAGGACCTGATACATTAGTGGAAAGTTCAGAGGAGCAGAACTGTAAATGCATCTCACTAGTTTGAACCAAAGCATGGAAGCTGCCTGTATTCTTTCAACATCTTGCGAGGTTATGACTCTCACCTTATTAATGAAGCAGTAAACAGCGCCTTCAGGGTAGCATGGCATTGCACAGTCATCAGGAAATGTACATGTGTTTTCACTTTAAATAACATGTCTTTCTCGACTCTATGCATCACATGATGGCTCATTAGAGGCACTGGCAAGTCATTAAGTCTGCCAATAACGGAAGAATTATTTTGACTCAAACTCTTGTTGAAGGGCGTTTACCCTTATGAGTACATGAACAGTGGGGAAAGGTTTGATGAGATACACTTCACTAAAAAGAGAGCGTTCTTTTCTAGTCTTAGAGGAAAGGACATCAGTGACTTGATTCCGCATGCTCAAGATGCGTGGCAATCGTTAGAGTGTTAATCGATGGAGAATATCATGATTAATAATTGATGGCAGATGTTATGTTGGTTGGAGGAGTCTTTGAAAATTACAGAAAGTCACTGCATGAAACAGTACAGTTTGGATCCTGCGCATTATATTTCTGCGCCCGGGATGAGTTGGGACGCTTTCTTAAAGTTTACAGGAATACAGATTGATTTTTGTTGGACCTACCATTGATTAGAGGATTGAAAACGGTATTGCGTGGAGGAATTAGGTTGGCGTTCTGCATCATACTGTAAAGCAAAAATACAAATTCTGGACGACTATGATCCAAGTAAAAGGTTAACTATCTCATGGATTTAGATGCAAAACAATTCTGTATGGTTGGGCATGGCGCAATCACTTCCATTACGAACTTTAAAATGTACCAGAGTACAAATAATATTCAAATGGCATTAAAGTGGTGGGGCAGTTTAACGATGAAGCAAAGCGTGGTTTATTCTAAGAAGTTGACTTAGAATATCCTCATGACTACATGGACCTGATAATGACTTATCATTAGCAGCAGGTAAGTCCTAAAGATGATCCAAGAGGAGCGCTCTAAACTTGTTGCCTACTTTCGAGGCAAAAAAAATTATGTCTGTCATTACAGACTTTCTACAATTTTTATTTAAGACATGGGTTGAAGTTGACAGCTGTTATCGTTATATTGCTTTCGTTCAAGAAACAGTTCATGAAACCATACATCATGAAGAACACTGATCTCAGAACTAAATCCACAGTGCTTCAGAAAAGACTTTTTCAAGTAATGAAACAACAGTGTTTTGGAAAGGGCTTATGGGAGAATCGCACAAGCGTAAAGATGTTAGATTGGTCACCAGAGAGAATGAAGCATTAAGTGACTTCAAAACCTAATTCTCAGGACTTTAGAAATTTCATGATCTGCTTTTGGGACATAATGATGAAAAAAGAGTCAAATTAGACAAACCTGTATTAATTGGTTTACTGTCTTAGAATTATAAGGACTTTGTGTTAGAGTGTTCTTTATGACTACTTTAAGCCCTGTATCCTGAAGTCCAGAGGTACTTTACACAGATTACAGATAGTAATCTTGTTATAGATTATCCTTAGAAGATAATTATAAGACATGGGAAATCCGAAAGCTAGCTAAAAGGGATGCGGTGGTTGGTACGGACACTTCTGATTACCTAAAGATCGCCCTTTGCATCATTACTAACAAGAAGGTTTTAGGAAAGAGGATGAATTATCTGGATAAGGTTTTTTTGATCAAGGAGTATGTGGGGTTTAGTGTAAAAAAATGTACAGTATTTCGAGCCCGGAGAAAATCATTAGGAAAGCAAAGGGAATATCTCGCAGTGTTGTGCAGTAAACATATCAAATTGACAACTACAAGAGCATTGTTTGGCAATAAGGACTTTGCTCATGACACAGTTTAAAAAACTGCGATCTAATCTACATGAGATTCAACACAACTGTTGTAACAAGATGTCGTTAGATTAGAACAAACTACAAAAACGGGTGTTTGTTATCCAGAGTTTTCATATGCAATTGGCATTGGAGAAAATTAATTAAAGCGGGAACTGTGTTTGGCGGAATTATCATGCAGTTTCTTCTTTCACAAAAGGATCTTGAGGAGTTGTTGTTTGCTGTGTAAGTTTCTCGTAAAATAATACACGGGCGGGATCATCTTTATCATTTCTTTTTATTTCGTACGGGTAACCTCCAAACTGGATCTGTTGCCCTGCATGCGAGTGGGTCCCCTTCTGCTTTTCTCCGGTAAATTAAGGTACCTTACTTCAATCCAAATGGTTATTGTTTTGCTGGATGAAGGACTCTCCTTCAGCAACATTTATTGTTTTTCTTTTGATTGCTTGTACTGGCTTTAGCCCTTTAAATTCTTCATTATTCATTTGCGCGCAAAAACTAGGGCAATCTTCTTACCCATTCTGGTGTTGCGAGGAATTGTTAATTAGCTCTATGTGATACTGGTAGAAAAAGTCTTTCGGCTAACTGTTTGGTAAAGTTTCAACTAAAGCCTTTGACTGTGAACTCCCGGAAATGCCTCTTTTAATGGTAACTCTTATGTTTCAACAATAATTGATTACTTGGGCCTTTAAATTCTTTTCCATCGTCACTTGAATTCATGCGGAGGCATAAGTAGCGGGCCTCGTGTGTTATCAGCTGTATGGGCAACAGCTACCAGCAGAAGCACTCTTTTGTGTTAATGGTTCCGCATCTTGGTATCTTGAAAGCCATGTCTATGACTGTGATGTGGTACTTAAATCTTTTTCGGGATCTATCAGAGGTGTAAATATAGAGATCCAGTTGTTGGGTTGTCGTTTGGAGTTGTTTTGACAAAGTGTGGTCTCTGTATTGTCCTGGGAGCCCGGGGTAAATAAATTGCCAAAATCGCTAGTCTAGATTACCATTCCTTTGCTGTTTTTTGTTCACTGACTACATCTCTGCTTGGCTTTGCTTTTTTTATTGCGTGATTCCCTGCCAATTATCCTTTGGGGCGAATATTAGATTTTGTTCATTTTTTTTTATTCAGCACAAATATTATGGCAACAAATACACAACGGTTCCCCCCCCCCCATACCAACGTACAATTTACCCGATTCTTGCATCTTTTGTTTTTCTGATGGTTGATAAAAGTCAATGATTATGTGGGGGCAATGTCTCGATTGGTTTGCCTGTTACTAGGATAATATTGTTTTTATTGCTTGATCTACTTTTTTAAATGTTGATGTAACGCGGCATGCCCTGTCTTTTCCAGTGTGGTCATTTATAAAAAATCTAAAACTGCTCAAGTCTCTGCTTTTTCTAGGCGTATTGTGCAGCTGCTAGTTCCTCCTAGCTCTGTTTTGTCTTTTTTTTCTCCTTCACTGTCATCCCGCAGTTTACTAAATGCGAAAATTATTCGCTAGCAAGCGCATTCACCACAGCGCGCCTATCAGTTTATTGCGATGTGAAGCCATTTTTATTAATGTATTTTTTCTTACATTATTTATATTTGTTGGATTATTACTTGCTTGACATAGAATCTTTCGTGGCAACCGAAGCTTGCAATGATAGCAATTAGCTTTGCTGAATCCTCAAAGTCTAGTTTTGCAGTCTGTGGTTTAATTCTTAAAGCTTTTACAACTGCATTGAGCTAACTCACGTAGCCTCCAATAAAGCAGATTGGTATACAAGGGTTGGCAATAGAACTTTTTCGGTGCTCTTTTTATATAATAAAAATAATTATAATTTAATAAAAAACATGAATCAGCGATGATCTCTACAGCTACAAGGCAGCCGATAACCTTCCTGAACTTATGAATGACCAAGTTGATGACAAGCTATTATGCAAAAAGGAGAGGTTGTATTCTTTGGAAGCATGTGGAACAAAACAGTTTCTCGGAACTGAATTCAGCATTTGAACAGATTCAACAAATTGTCGCCGCAAGACTTTTAATGTATCATTACATGGTAGAAGCGCAGTGGGTCTTTAGAATTGGTGAAATGTGTGGGGCAAACGGTCTTAGTTTGTACACTAAATTGTCAGTAGATTTGCTCCATTGATTCTGACAAGATCTTACGTATGACTTTAAGCAAGATCCAGTTTAACAAAGTCATTAGGAGTTTAGGGTGTGTTCTATCTAGAGATTTGGAACATTGTTATTCGCCAGCGATCATGGGATATTAATAACTTTTATTCATATAGATTTTATTTCCCTTCAAAATGAACGATCTGGAATATCAGAGGACCAGAAAACACTGAATCAGGTGGAGAAAGTAACCAAGCAGAAAATATCAGGAAAACAATGAACAGGTGGAGACCATTAAAATATCCTGGGGGATGTTTGTTTTGAAGAGGAAAAAAATTAGCAGAGGGAACAGACAAAAAAATTAATGTTACGAATTTAGGAAAACATAACACCGCCAGCGCCAGGAACATGTTGTTTCAATGCCAGCTATAAAAACTCCATGTGATCAAGGGCCCATAGTCTTCATGGATATTGGAACTTAAAACTGTTGCCATTTTTGGCGGCCATTGCTGCTGTTGGGGGCAGTTATTATGGCTATTAAAATATATAACAATGGCAATACAGAAACGAAAGAAGTTAAAACAACTGAACCGTTAATACAGAAAAAGCAACTGCACGCAAAACCGCCAATAACCATTGCATCATATTTGATCCATTTATAATGGATTTTTATTTTAAATTTTTAATAAAAAATAGTCATGGCGTATTATAATAATGATAAAGTCAATAAATAAGGACATAGAGTCTATTAAAAGGAATGTTCCATAGACCAGATTGTAATCAAGTGGTCTGCATTTGGGTGTAGACCTTCTTTTGTAAAGCACCTTTGCGATAGAGAACGCTGAGCAAAGACATCCTCACGATGGACGCAGTTTTTTGAGGACTGTAGTGTATGTGTGTTTGGATGTGTACTTTCTTTTGACATTTTACTATTTAAGATAAAAACATAAGATTGTTTTTTTTTGAGTACGTTATATGGTTACTTTAAATAAAGACTTGGTTGTCTTATGCAGAGATGACTTAATTCAAGATATTATTAAGAACTTGAATTCAAGATCTAATAATAAACCTTAATGCAAGAACTATATTGATAACTTGAGTATTCATTATAAACATTACATTAAGACCTTGGGTAACTTAATTAAAAATTATTAAGCGATTGGGTGTGCTTGTGACGTGTATGGAGTAACTTTGTGTGTGGTGAGCATTGACGAAGGTAGGCCTTTATTATTTTTATGGGTAACACCACTTGGTGCAAGACAGTGCTGCGTTTTTGTAATGCATTGGGCTCTTTTGTTGAAGTTCAAAGAGCCGCCAGTGCTTTTAACAAAAGCATGATTAAATAAAACAAGGGGACATTTGTAATATAGTACACCCGCTAAAAGGCAGCCTTAAGCACGCCAGGGCAGGAGTCCAGCAAGGTTAGGCCACCGTTCACGCGTTGTGAACGGGAAGCATGCGTAAGCAGGTGAGGTTAAGAACTATTTTTAGAAAAACTGTTCCGGGGCTTTGTGGGGCAGGAGACAGCAAGTATAGGCCACGTTTCACGCGTCTTGGGTGATCGGCCGAAGCATGACGTCTAAGCAGGTGAGGGTTTAAGAATATTTTAGAAAAAATGTCGGGGGCTTTGTGGGCAGGTGTCCTGCAAGTAGGTCACCGTTCTCGCGCAATTTGTGTGAACGACGAAGCATGACGTCTCAACCACATTAATCTCTTAGCCTTAGTTGTGTGCTCTCTTTTCTCAACCAGGCTTGAAAAATGGCAGAGTTACAGCAATTCTGCTCGTGGCAAGCTTTTATGGCGGCTCTAATCGCAGTAGTAGTCTTCCGTCATTGTATATTTGGAGCATTTATATGAAGATTATTGCCGGCCACACACTACTCCTCTCCATACTGGTAGTTGTACTAAGGTATTGCTTCCGCGTAACGATTACGGGGGGTTGCTGGTGCTCGATTGACATTGTATGTCATTGGTACTCAACTGCCTCGTCTAGTTTGTCAGTTAGAAATCTCACACTGTCTTTGTTCTGCCAATGATTAAATAGTATATAAACAAAACCAACTGCACTAAAACCGGTTAAATATCTTCTCACTAACACCACACACTTCAATGACAATAATCGCGTTACGACACCTGGGCGCTGTCACCTGAAATGAATACACCCCCCACCCCACCCCTCACTGGTCAAAGACCAAGGTCTCACGCCTTATTGATTTTTTGGTCGCTTGCCGTGCGCTGTGTGTACGAGGAGGTCGCGCGTTCGCTAGCGAAAATATTTTTAAGTTTCGGCCTCGTGTCAGCCTATCTGTTACACATAGTTTTGTAGGTTGTAGTACATCCGTCTATTGTATATTTGAAGCCTTTATATGAAGATAGTGCTAGCCAACACTTTACTCCTCTCCCCATACTGGTAGATGTACTAGGTCTGCCA
>JAFLJL010018575.1:45084-47584 GCA_018398815.1 Conus ventricosus | reverse complement strand
AAAGAAATGGGGGTGGTTGAGTTGGTTTGTGGATCCGACGGGTGTGTCTGTGTATCTAGAATGGCCTTCGTTTGATCCAGACAGACAGACAGACGGACGGACAGACAGAAAGGGCCCGCGAGAGCATTCCCTGCACAGCGCTGTTGTCTGAAGGTGCAGGGATAGATGAGGGAAGCCGGCATGGGGACACGACAGAAAGGGCCGTGAGGGCATTCCCTGCACAGCGCTGTTGTCTGAAGGTGCAGGGATAGATGAGGGAAGCGGCATGGGGACACGACAGAAAGGGCCGTGAGGGCATTCCCTGCACAGCGCTGTTGTCTGAAGGTGCAGGGATAGATGAGGGAAGCCGGCATGGGACACGACAGAAAGGGCCGTGAGGGCATTCCCTGCACAGCGCTGTTGTCTGAAGGTGCAGGGATAGATGAGGGAAGCCGGCCGGCATGGGACACGACAGAAAGGGCCGTGAGGGCATTCCCTGCACAGCGCTGTTGTCTGAAGGTGCAGGGATAGATGAGGGAAGCCGGCCGGCATGGGACACGACAGAAAGGGCCGTGAGGGCATTCCCTGCACAGCGCTGTTGTCTGAAGGTGCAGGGATAGATGAGGGAAGCCGGCCGGCATGGGACACGACAGAAAGGGCCGTGAGGGCATTCCCTGCACAGCGCTGTTGTCTGAAGGTGCAGGGATAGATGAGAGAAGCCGGCGTGGGGACGGACGCGAGCCACAGGGAGGCGAGGGCCATCGCGCCGATTGTGGGGAGCGTCGGGTTTGCCCCATCTGCGCCTACATTGTGGAGAGTCGCTTTGCCATCTGATGGACACTCACGCATGATCTCGGACATATGAAAAAACACGTTCTCTGATATATATGCTTTAACGCTCTCAAGCACCCTCCTTCCTCTCTCTCTCTCTCTCTCTCTCTCTCTCTCTCTCTCTCTCTCTCTCTCTCTCTCTCTTCTTTCTCTTTCTCTCTCTCCCTCTCTTTCTCTCTCTCTCCCTCTCTTTCTCTGTCTCTTTCTCTGTCTGTCTCTCTCTGCTCTCTCTCTCTCTCTCTCTCTCTCTCTCTCTCTCTCTCTCTGTCTCTGTCTCTCAAGCACGCACACACGCGCCCTCACAGAGTAGAGAAAGAGAGAGAGAGAGAAAATCAACTGTGAAAAAAATTGTGTAACTAGAAAAAAGAAAGGGGAGAAGAAAAAAAAAAGCTGAAAAGAATGGGAGGCATGTAATAGGGCCTTCTGCCACACTGCACTTCCTATGGCGCTCTCAAACGTAAGCGCTTACAATGTGATCAAAAGACATTACAGGAGAGAGAGAAGAGAGAGAGAGCGAGAGCGAGCGGGGAGTGTGACAAGGAAGGGGAAGTAAGGGGGGGGGGGGGGACAGAGGGGCAAAGGAGGGCCGGAGGAGGGTGGGAAGGGGAGGGGAGGAAGGGGTGCCCTTAAATTGAATTAACGATCTTGGATGCAGGAAGGGAGAAAGAAGAGTAAGTGTAGGGGTGGGCTGGATCATCTGGAGTTCAGCGAGAATGATCTCGTGTTGGAATCGGAGAGAGAGAGAGAGAGAGAGAGAGAGAGAGGAGAGAGAGAGAGAGAGAGATTGTAAATAGAAAAGATGTCAACAAAAAGAAAAATGAAAAGACAGTGTAAATAGTAAAGATGTCAGCTAAAAGAAAATGAAAAGACAGAAATGGAAGCGAGTTAAAAATGTAAACAGAAAAGATGTGAATTGAATTAAAAGGAAAATGACAAGAAAGACCAAACACACACACACACACACACACACACACACACACACACACACACACACACACACACACACACACACACACACAAAAACCCAACCCCGAAAGAAATGGCAGTGATGTGAAATGGACTTTTTTTTTTAACATTCCACAGGATGACATTCCTGCCCCCCTTCCACACGCATACACACACGCGCGCATGTTTTAGGCCTTGAATTCTATACCTCCAACTTTTGCGCGACATCAAAATCAAGAGAGAAAAAAAATCGTACCTCCGGATTTTGCGCAACATTAGAATCAAGAAAAAGGAACAGTGCAAACACAACGATCGTCCTTAGCTGAAACCACAAGTACAGAATCCATTGATCCAATCACTGTAGCCATGAAATGTCTGAACTCAGCTGAAACCACAAGTACAGAATCCATTGATCCAATCACTGTAGCCATGAAATGTCTGAACTTGCAGGCAGACAGACTGTCAGAGTCGATGGGGTGTATGACCCCCGCTGGCCTCGCTCACAACCTGGCCTGTTGTGGACATGGACATGGAGGGGGTGGGGGCGGATGGTGGTGGTGTGGGATGGCCGCCCACCTTTCTGAAAGGCGTTAGCAGCAAGCTCATGCAGCGTGTCCAGGGCGTTCAACTCTTAGTGGTGCCGCGCCTGTCCGAAACGTCACACAGATGAGCTGTGCGATCGAGATGAGGTGATCTCGCGGGCCTTAAGCGGGGGTGCTGATGATGTTGTCAGCCTGGAGCTGTG
>JAFLJL010018575.1:20084-37584 GCA_018398815.1 Conus ventricosus | reverse complement strand
CTCCCCTCTCACCTCCTCTCTGCATCACACACACACAACACACACACGCACACACACACACACACACTCACACACACATCACACACACAACACAACAAAACCCTAAGAAATCGTAAATGCTTGTATGACTGGCTTTTTTTTTCCTGATTTTTTTTTTTCTCTCTTCATTTTGTTTACCCATCTTTTATCAAAGATTCGCACACAAGCAAGCACCACAATGGCACTTTTTTTTTTGTCGAACGGATTAGATCGGGTTTGAGGGAATGGGTCCGGAGAGTGCATGCTTCCATGAGGGAAGGAAGCGGGAGCGCTCCTATGTCTTTTTTGAAGTTGTTGCCAGTGGTCATTGATGTCACTGGGTTCAACATCATCGTCCACTACAGAAAGTCCATTACGCACTACGGTGAATAGATCTGAGGCGCACGCGCCGCGCGTCTGTGTGTGTGTGTGGGTGTTTGGGTCTTCATTTGTTTATTAAAGTCATACATGTATCTTGGCTTAGGGAACAACATCACAAGAGTTAGACCGTGTAATTCATTCAGTCTCTCTGTTCTGTCTTCTGGCAGTCTGACTCTCTCTCTCTCTCTCTCTCCATCTTCTCTCTCTCCCTCCTCCTCCCTCCAGGTTCCAGTCTTCTATTCTCCCTCATCTCCTCCTCTCTCTCTCTCTCTTTCTCTCCCTCACACGCACAACACCACACACAAACCACACAACACACACATCACATCACACACACGACGACATTCACACAACCACACACACACAAACATGCACGTACTGACTAGCCCGCTTGCCACACGCGCACCCGTGTCCCAGCCCACGCATGCTAGCACACATCACAACGAATTTCTCATTTTTGGAAATCACTACCTGTTTCATTTAACCCTCTCACAATTCTTTGTGTGTTCGCGCGCCACAGGCCCGGCACGCGTGCGCGCGCGCGCGCGCGCGCACACACACAACACGACACACACGACACACGCACGCAACGCACGCACGCACGCACGTGCCACGCAACGCACGCGCGCGCGCACACGCACACACAACACACTACACACACACACAACACACACAGAGCGAACGTCAACAAAAGTGAAGTGAAACCCTGATGTGTTCATTCTGAAGAACTGAAGTGTGACTTGACAATTTCCCCTTTAAAATCAAAGACTGACCACGGGCGCCGTTTCTCCTCCATACTGCCTTTCTTATGATCCAGATTGAGGTCGGGGGAATAAGGGAGGAGGGAGAAGAGAGGAGAGAGAGAGAGAGAGAGAGAGAAGAGAGAGAGAGAGAGAGCGGGAGAGACAATGGGTGGGGGAGGGAGGATGGAGAGACAGATGGCAGAGTGAGTGAGAGAGAGCGAGGGTGGAGGAGGAAAGGGTGCGTGTGGATCCTTCTTTGAAGTTTATATGCCAGTTATAACCTCACTCACAGGCGCCGAGCGAACGCGATCCATACCATTGATCGAAGGCACGCTTACGTCTTTCCTCCTTGTTTTTCCTCGGTCAAAATTTTCATCTTCAAAAACAAATAGCGCAGCTTTTGCTGACCGTTGTGTGTTTATCTTCCTTGGAATGGTAAGCTTCAGATTAAAAGATCCGTTATTTTGGTCTTGTTTTGCTGATTTTGTTGGTTGTTGTTGTTGTTGTTGAGATTTCTTTTAGTTCCGTTTGTGTGCAAGATGCCAAGGCGTCCCTTACCTTGTATAATTTATACTCTAGGAACTGTTTCACTCTCTCATTCGTTTATCTTGCGTACAATCATAAACTTGTTTTGACATTTTATTTCTTTGGAAAACTTATTTTCTTTGAATTTTTTTTATGCAGCCTTACTGAAACTTAACACAATGGGATAAGAAGATTGGTGGAGAAGGCATAAACCGATCTGGACCCCATAATGGTTACACAGGGTAGCTATACACTGTACACACATACCCTTTTTGAAGAATAGGAAGATGAAACAGTGGAATTGTAGTACGGATTGAGGAGACTCCCGATTCTTTCCAATTCCAGTTTCATTTTGTTTTATACACTCAGCTGACCGCCAAGGGGGCCGTGTCAGGGCGGCACTTCGTTGAAGTCAACTTTCAGAACAGTGCAATTTGGAAGAAAAAATGCATGCACTCCAGAGAACCAGTAATATGCCGACTCTACCCCACTTTTCGCCCTCCATCACACCGAGTTTTTGGGCGTAAGTGGGCCCTAAAAGCCGCCTTTTTCCTGTTCTCTGACAAGTAAGACTTCAATAACCCAAAGAAATAACAGATTATCTACAAAACCAACAATACGTGTAGGGTTATCCCGTTATCAAAAAAACAAATGTTACAAAACTTTTCAGATTTTAGTTTTTGTTTAAGTCCTAAGATTTTCTTGATTCGTTTTCAATAACATCATATTCGCGCAAACATTCTTCAAATGAGTCTCTGTCTTTCATGTGAAAAAACACTACAATCCTTTAAACTGTTCTCTAAAGTCTTTTAAAAAAAACCGAGTTATATTTCTGGCCTAAATCCACAACCTCTATCCCATCATGTCTTTTTTCCGCTGAAAGCCAGCTTTGACGAAAGTGTTTTCTCTATTTAACTATAAAATCTTTTTTCTGCTGAACAGTCACTCTATAATAAAGAGGTTTTTGCGTTCCTTTCAAACACTTTATAAAAAGTATCTAAACACTCTCCTCAGTTTAGTGGCTAGGACTAACAAAATATACTTCATTGTCTCAGTCCATATAACCTTCATCAGATATGCTTGTTTCCTTTAAAGTGTTGGACATAAAATCACAAATATCAAAATTTATAGCGATAGAACTGATTGTAATAAGTCTAGGATAAATATTGTTATTTTCCACAACAGTCTGCCCACAACTCATATGAGCTAATTGAGAGATTTTTTTGTCATAAAAGTATTAACTGCACTCCATAGTTTTATAACAAGTTTAATCTAATCCAGTTATTATTTTTATCATACTCTCCCGTCCAAACTTTGTTCCAGTATAATAAAAACCCGTAAATGAGGCCTAAATGTGTCTAAGATTACTTCCAATTTAGTTCTGTAAGATTGTTTCTATTTAAGGTCAACATGAGAATTTGTTGCTTGTTTGTTATATTCTTAATATCACACGCCATTTTGAAGAACGACGACAACCAGCGTAAAGAAGGACGTATTAACGTCTAAAGTTTTGCCAGCCCCCCCTAATATTAATTCCTTTATAAGGAGCGTCCACTAACGCCCACAACCCCCATCCCTCTCCGCACATCTTTAACGACAGAAATTTCAAATATCTTTGTGGAACTATCTCCCTACTTTGCAGCTTGGAAAGAACTGTAATTATGTAGAAGCTTTCTTAAAAACCGTTTCTCTTCAGTGGAGGATGTATTGGTCTTTCCCATACGGCGTTATTTCAATTTCTTTCCGACTATTGTCGTCCGGCATGAGACTTACATGTAAAGGGCCCGAGTTGAATGCTTTCTGAAACTTTTTTGAACGGCTAAAATATGTAAATGGGCTTATAATCAAAATTTATTTCCCATTCAAAAGTAGGCTCTAAGTGCCATTTGCTGTCAGGTTTTCGTAACGTATTTTATAGTTCATACTGGCAGCATTTGTTTGCCTCTAATTTGCGCAGTATGGTTCTTGTTTGGAAACTTTTTGCTGTCCGGCAACCTCTTTATAAGCTCTTTACGTTTAAATCACCATCTTTATTTACTCAAAACATAAGTACAAAGCGCCTATTTCACCTTTGCTGTATCAAAGTCCGGCAACGTCTGCAAGGTCTTTTAATTCTAAGGTTTATACCCTTAAGGCGCCAATGTAACTCCGTGGTTCCTTTCTTCTGGCCCCCCTGCGACCATTTTTAGTACAACTAATTATTTTATTTTCCCAAAAACAATGTTCAGGTTATCACATTTCACAACTTTCTCTCCCCGCTTTGTCTTTGTGTTTTATATTAAAAGATCCGACCCTCCACAAACAAATCTTTTAAACTGTAAATTAGGGAATGGTAATAATTCATAATCGCATATGCAGCATTTCCCCTGACTGACGAGCTCTTAGAAAAAACAGTTTGAGGGCCTTCCATCATATAATGTTTCATCAGTGCACAGCTCATTCCAAATGAACATAGAGTAATATGAATGCTAATGCCAAGATCAAGCGGATTTTCCCTTCCCACACATAAGTAGTTTTGTCTGCCAACTCTAAAACTCATTAATGTCCCGATGTCAGTTGCAAAGCCTAACTTTTTAGCTAGCTCTCTCCGTCAAAATAAGTAACCTACTACTTTTTCTTGTTCAGTGTTTTGAATGTCATCATTGTTGTGCAAATTTGCATTGATAAGTTTGAGATAATGTTCAGAAGTTACTCCATGCTTCTTTAGCGAACAAAACCCCGTAATAACCATCAGGTAATGGTTAACTGCTAAACTAAAGTTCCTGCATTAAATAAATTTTTTAATCTTATTATTCTCCTTGGCTTTGCTATATTAAACATATTAAACGACTTTGTAGAATATTCATGAGCGCGCCGTTCTATGGTTTCCGCATCGTTAGTAATAGCATGTTCAAAAAACGAAGGGCTGTCTGATTTGATATGTTTACAAAACAGTTTTTTAAAACAAAATTAAAAATGATTGCATCAAATATACTGTTGCAAAATATTCAGTTGGGCGCGCACTAACAAACTAAAAATAATAACAACCTGACACCCTCGACAATTTCTGTGACCCAGACGTCACCTTTCATAAAAAGGTAAGTACTCCATTAAGCAGATATCTTAACCCCCCTTTAAAAAGACTACTACAATCGCGAAAGTGTGGTTAGTCGACCCCCGATCAGTTTTATCAGAACAGTTAAACTTTTGCTGTTTTTGTGCAATAAACTGGTAGTGGAGTGTCGTATGCTGATCATTTAAATCATCCTGATGATCCTTTGGTGAGGTCGGTGTAACAGATTATCATTTCTATTATCACCTTCAACGTATTATGACTGAACTGCCAGCACCATTTTACTCAAATGCCAAAAAAAACCGTTTAATTCCATTTAGCTACCGAATAGACATGAAGGCTTTTCAAGAATATGAACTAATTCAATATTAACAACAAGACAGACTTAAGGCAAAAGTTGGAAAAACCGCAATCATGCATTTAGGCACCCCTTATTATTGGGGCGTGCACATAAAAATAACTATGACTGGCATCCTCCTTACCCACTCTTTTCTCATCAGGCACAGCTGTTTCACACTCGGTCCATAGAGCTGAGAGCATAAAACTGCATGGACAACATTATCCTTAGACACTTCTAAGGCCTAACTCAAGCAGTAATAGAAACGAATAAACGACACAGTTTACGCAGACTTAATACGTTTGGTGTTTGCTAGGTTCACAAGCACAGACAAAATCGAAACATAAACAAGATCCTTCTACTTTGGCTTTGAACGCACAAAAACGAATAACTTTAGCAAATTTAGGATGACGCCATTAAAGCTACTGTGATTTGCCTGTCCAAGAAATAAAAGGTACCAAAAAGTTTGTTACATACCAGATCGAAAGTAACTTTTGCTGTTGGCACTGGTTTATACCTGGCATGCCGTCGGACACACAGGCTCCAGATAGTGAACAATAATCAACTACAACAATGAAATTCTCGTTGCAGGAAATGAACAGAAGGTCGTGCAAAACGACAATAAATCTGAGCCAGTAATATTGCAAGCAGTAAAAAAACAAGATGACGCCCACCAAGAATAATTCATCAATCCCCGAATACAAAGCCCAAAGGCCATAGAAGACTCAGCAAAGCTCGCGGACTCAGTTCGCTATGGCCATGAATAAGAAAAAGACAGCAGCTTTTCTTGGATTAACGAAGGCCTAGGATTACTTGGTCTTTTATCTTACTACATAGTAACCTCAACTATTAGAGAACTAATGCCCATAGTGCACGGCTCATAAAGCCCACTACGTTTGTCTTGCAGTAGACAAAAGCCAGCTGAACAATACTCTTCCCCTATATTCCTGGTAAAGCGTTTCCACGGCCTTTACCATCTAATTTTTTTTAAATAAACTTGCAAGATTATCAAGCTGTTTTTTTACCCATGATTTATCAGGTTGAGGCGATGGCGGCGAGGCACTTGGACTTGACCCTCGCCGCCGGCCTGTAAGTAGCCAACACCAGTGTATCCTTAATTGCAAATCCTAAGGCTGTTTATAGGTTGACGCTTGCCAATTGAACTCCCTGCTCTCTAAACAATGATCTATATACGTTTGCTACGTTGCGTCTTCATATAAAATTTTTTTCGATAGTTTCTCTTATCTAATTCACATGGTTCGTAATAGAGTCCTCTGTTTAGTAAGTCGTCACTTCTATCTTGCTGACTCTCTGGATCAAGATCTTTTAGTCTTTGGTTATTCCCTTTTCTTTAATATCAGGCAGGCCCTAAGTTGGCGTCATCAGCCTCAACCCGTTTTCTTTTTCCTTTTTTATATGCCCATCATAGTTCACCAAGTTTTGCTAAATTGTTTGGTAATTCGCCGTCTGATGGTTCTAAAAGCATGATCTAAGGGCCGTTAGTTCTCGCATGTTAGCCGGCGAGTCGTGAATAGTCATTTAACGCAGTATCTTCGAAAAACTGGGATTCTGCTTCAATTTATCATTTATTAATTCACCTTGCTTATTGATTTTAATTCTTAAGTTTCCACATGTTTTGCATTTGGTTATCTGGTCGTAGTTTCTGCAGTGTGTTTTGAAGTTTCAACTGTGCCATCCTCCGCCCTTAATTTTATGGCGCTAACAAGGGCCAAGGCGATTTTGTACGCTCGTAGGAAGTCTATTTCACTAATTGAACCCACGTAAAAACTTTGATGGGTCTTTTTTTAGGTTGGTAAAGCTGAACAATGTCCTAGGTCGCTCCCTCACAAACAAATGGTCAACTTTACTTCAAAATCTTAATGGTCTATAAATTCGGGAGGTTCTTGGCCTGAAACTTGTATAATGATCTGACCTAACTTTCCTGTTAATGATCACGCCGCTATGAGGACGCCGAGTGATGTAGTGCACCATGCGGAGTCATTCACTCATGTCGCTCCCAGGATCAAAAAGCACATAATCTTCATCTTCAATCCTGCCATGTTTCTTTAATAATTAATTTTTTATTTTGTTTTTATAAAAAAATGTTACAGTGCAAATGGCTCGATTCTTGTCGGACGCATAGAAGACTGAAAGAACCCTTTGGCGTGAAGGAAATAAACGAATATTACTGTTACCAAATACTCCATCTACTAATTGAGATGCAGATCAAAATCTTACTGTCAAATTCCGGACCCTAGGAGCAGATGAACGTGATGTGGCCAGGCTTGCGCTCTTACTTTCAAAATAGTACTCGATTCCAACACAGCCACACAAACAGTGACAGTTTGTCCAGAATTTGGGGCGGGGCAATTGTTAAAAAATTTCTATAAAACTTGAGGGCTAGAAATAATTTTCTTTACAACAATGCAGACCATATTTTTAACCTATTCTGATCTATGCTAACCGGGGAAGAAGGGCTGATCTTGACGTTTTCAAGAATCGAAAATGAAGAAGGTCACTAAAACATAAATAGGCGCCGCAGATACTAAAGACGGTATTAAAGGATGCAGCTGTAAATTTTGCGTAATGAAAAACGCTATTCCATCCCCCATAAGATTTGAGTGTTAAAAGCGCATGCACCGTACTTTTCAAGGAGCATTAAAATACAAGATAGTCAAAATGGAACTAAACTTTTTAATGACTACAACACTCTTTAACAAAACACTCAGACGACGAAGCAAAGGTACAAGCATTTCTGACAACTCGTTAGAGTTTGGAGACCCGTTGTTAGCAACCCTAATTTAGCTAAGGCGGATTGAGCAGCAATATCATCAAAATTAGCAATATATTTACAGAAAGAGTGATTCACATTCATACCACATATTCCCAGAAGCAGGCAGAACGCTATATGGAATTTTAGAATTTAGTGTCCCAGCAAGATCGCTTAAAAGGTATTTAATTGCCTGTGCGAAGATGAAAGAACCGTTCAAAAGAGGAAGAGAAAAGTTTTTTTACAATATCCAAAAATAACGAAAGTACAATGTTCGATTGAGGGTAGTCCTAACCAAATACACGCTAGCGGCTTAAAAAAACCTTATCCAGCCTTTTGACATGAAATAAGAAAACTTTTTGGGAGGCGGGAGGTGTAGAAATCCAACAGTTGACCTTTGTGTCTAAAGATTTACGTCTCACAATGTTCGGCTTGATGATTATTTAACAACAAAATACGGTTTAAGGATTGCCCTAAGTCACAGAGATAATCAGTTGCATGGAAGGCGGGAGAACTTTGAGAGACGTAATAAACAATTCAAAAAATGATAAAGAAAAAGAAGCCGATAAACCGCTTAATGAACATTTGTTTTTAGATTATGAAGCCAGCATGAATATTGAAAATAACAGATTAGAAAGAGTAGTAGACTAAATTATTTTTATTTTAAAAAGCATGTCTGTTCAGCGTTATCCAAATAGTACCTAACACGCCAGAGTTTTACCAAACGAAGGGATAGTAGAAACCCCCCCCCCGCATATAAACCTTCAGATAACAAACAGTTACACAACTGCAACAAAAACTATAGCAGGACCTTTCAAAATACAGCAAAACCAAACGAAGGTATTCGTGTCTGCTGCCTATTAATGCTGTTTACATATGGCCAATACTACTTGGATCCATCGACTATAAGAAGCGCTGCATCAGCAGGAACGATGTTTGGCCTCTTAGCAACGGCATAGTCGCAACTCCGCAGCTTTACCTCTAGGAGGTTTGTCTTTTGAGCTCTGTCGGCCTTGTTCAATTAGCTGTAGGTGCTGCACAAAAAAATAAAAATTAAACTCCAAAAGCGCACAGCTATGGTTCAACTAATAACAGCTAAACTTATTTCCTTCAAGGCTGATAATAAATAATAGCGCTAGCTGACTCAAACTTCACGGATGAAGAATTTAATCGTTTCCAGGCCGAGTTTTGATGACTACAAAAGACAAAAAGAGGTGTACCTCTTCAAAGAAAGGCGAGGGCAAGTTTTTCCTCAACAAGCCCGACCCCCGAGCAGATAAAAAAGGAATGCTTAAAAAAAGTAAACGAACAAATAAACCACTGTTCTAAACAGCTCACATTAACAACACCAAAAGGTTTTTAAACTTTAGTTTATGAGTCCAAGCGCAAAAAGAACCGTTGAATATTGATTCTGAATAAGCCGATGTATTTTTTTTAATTTAAATAAAATGTTGGCTAGAAAGAAAGACAGCATGCTAGATATATGAAGGACTAAACGAATTTTTTTGAAGAATGCCGAGAGAGAAGCGTAATCAAGAGCACTAAATGATTTGATTTAGAAGTCATTGACCCAACAACGTACAAGCAAGTGTTGTTCATGCTATTTCTCAAGTTCCAGGCAAACTAACAATAGACCCCCGCCTAGTTTAAAGTAATGTTAGCTTTATAAAATAAAAAAATCGACTATGTAACAATAAATGAAGGAAAATTTAGAAGTCTGGGTCTCAACTAAAACAACAGACTATTCTTTCTCATAACGACAGTAACACCCGGTTTTGGCAGAGAACGAACTGCTACACACAGTTGACGCTGCCCCGGAGCTGAAGAAGCTAAAAATGAGAGGCTCTGGTTGGTCAGAAGGGCGAAGGTCATAGAGAATAGAATAAAACAGGCTAAGTATGGCACCGAATGTAGGGCAAGGCTTCATTCCCGCTACCCCGCGGAAAAATTTATTTTTTGGTTTAAAGAGAGCGGAGTTTTAAAAAAACATAAAAAATTCAGAACAACAAAAGTTCATTGTGGTGCGTTCTTGCAAGGCTTGCATCATGTCCGCGAACAACGCATAAAGAGAGTACTAAGCGAACGGCAATAACGCCAAAGATCTTAACTTCAAGTGAATATCCCCAAATCCTTTCCTGTTAGTGTAGACCAAATTGATCATTTGAAGAACAAAACAACCCAATAACTGTTAATGTATAACACATTGGGATGAGGATACAAATTATGGTGCCAATTACAGTGTCCAACCAAAAGTCATGTGGACTTACTCCTAATTTATCGCCAGAGGGCTGCCCCATTACACATTGATGGACGCACAATGAGCAAAATTAGCGCAAACTTCAAAACCATGAACATAAACAAGAATTCTGTAGAAAATGTTTAACAAGAATTCCAACCGCTTCAACCGCTCTTGAACATATAAAACATTGTACAGTTTCTGTAGACTGTAAGGAAAGAACTAACTAAGGCCCCCCGCCAGGATCTACAGTTAGTTTAAAAAGAACGGAAACGGCTTGCAAAATCTCCATACTGTAGTTACCCAGACTTCGAGTCGCTTATTGTCCTTATGAAGGCCAGCAACCACAAAAACTTCGAAAAACATCTTACTGAGTAGTCATATCAGATTTTTTCATTGCTTCATTATTTATAGGTCGGATGGCCATAATTCAGAGCCAGAATTAAATAGAGATGGTCCAGATGCTGCAGAACAATCTTAAAAACGCATGCAGCAAGTTGCTAACGCCCGTCAATAATCTAAACTTATCTGAAATCATAATGGCGACTGAAGACCAACAACAGGAAGACTCACCACGCATTGTTGGATTTTGCGGTTTAGAGCTAACCCCAAGAGTGTAAAAACCCCACAGTAAGAGACCCATAATCTCATTAGTGGGCAGTTAGAGAGGTGCAGGCCACAGTAAATGTCAATCTTCAACTAAAGTTTGATCCCAAGAAACATGGAAGCCTCTGCCTGTATTCTTTCACAACGTTGCGAGGTTTTGACATCTCACCTTCTAATGCCAGCCGTAACCAGCGCCTTCATGGTAAGCATGCATTGCCACATCATCAGAAAAGTACATGTGCTTTAATCAAAATAACATGTCTTTCAACGACTCTATTCAACAACATGATGGGCACATTAGAGGCACTGGCTAAGTCCTTAAAGAAGTCCTGCCCAATAACGGAAGAATATTTTGACTCAATTCTTGTTAGACAAGGGTGGTTTTACCCTTATGAATACATGAACATTATTGGGAAAGTTTGACGAAGATACACTTCCGCCCAAAGGCCGTTCTTTTTCTAGTCGTAGAGGAAATGACATCAGCGACTCCGCTTACCATCATGCTCTAGAGAATGCTTGGCAAAAGTTAGATTTGTTAAAACGATGGGAGAACTCTCCTGATTCAAACTATGAATGGCAATGTATGTTTGTAGGCGGACGTCTTTGAAAATTATAGAAAGACTCATGAAACATTATATCTGGATCCCGCGCATTATATTTTCATTTTCTTCGCACCGGCTGAGCCAGGGACGCTTTCTCGTAAAGTTTACTGGAGTACAGATTGATTTATTGTCAGTTTACCAATGAATTTCAGATGATGAAAACGATTGCGTGGGGAATTAGTATGCGACGCATCAATACTGTAAAGCAAGAACAACAAATACTTGGACGACTATGATCCCAGTAAAAGGTCTAACTATCTTAGGTATTTAGATGCAAACAATACTGTATGGTTGGGCTATGGCCGCAATCACTTCCATTACGCAACTTTAAAATGTACAACTAGGGCGGCGATCCGAATAATATTCAAAAGGCATTAAAGTGTTGAAGACAGTTTTTAACGCCTGATCCAGCAGCGCGGTTACATTCTAGAAGTTGACAAAGAATATCCTCATGAACTCCATGACCTGCATAATGACTATCCATTAGCAGCAGAAAGTCTAAAAAAGAAGGAATCCAAGAGAGCGCCTAAACTAGGCTAATCTACGAGTCAAAAAAAATTATGTCTGTCATTACAGACTTCTACAATGTTTATTTAAGACATGGTTTGAATACAATACAGCTGTTCATCGTAATAATCGCTTTTGATCAAGAACAGTTCATGAAACCATACATCATGAAGTACACTGATCTTAGAACTAAATCCACAGATGCTTCCCAGAAAAAGACTTTTTACAAGCTGATGACATTACAGCTGTTTTTGGAAAGACTATGGAGAATCCGCACAAGCGCAAAGATTTCAGATAGTCACCAGAGAGAACGAAGCAAATTAAGCTGACCTCAAAACCTAATATCAGGACTTCAGAAATTTCATGATCATCTTAGTTGGCATAATGATGAAAAAAAGAAAGTCAAATTAGACAAGCCTGTATATATTATTGGGTTTAACCAGTTTTTAAGAATTATCAAAGCTTTTATGATGTTAAAATTCTTTATGACTACTTTACGTCCCACGTATCCTGAGTCCAGAGTACTTTACACAGATAACAGACAGTTTTGTTATAGATATCCCTACTGGAAGACGACAATAAAGACATGGAACCCGAAGAAGCTAAAGGCCATGCGGGGTTGAACACACGAGTCAGAGTACCCTAAAGATTCGCCTTTTGCATTCATTCCGTTAATAAGAAGGTTATAGGAAAGATGGAAGGATGAATTATCTGGGAAAGGTGATTAAGGAGTATTGGTGGGGATAAGGTCCAAAATGAACATCTTTCGAGCCAGGAGAAATCATAAGAAAGCAAAGGGAATATCTCGCATTTGTGGGCAGTCAACTTAATCACATAGACAACTACAAAGAAGCATTGTTAGGCAAATAAGACTTTTCATCATGACAACGTACAACTGCGATCTAATCTACAACATGAGATCAACACCACAGTTGTAACCAAGCATCGTTAGATAGAGCAAACACAAAAACAGTATTGTTAATTCAGGGAGTTTTTCATATGCAATCAGGGCACTGGAGGACCGTAAATTAATTAAAGCGGAAACGTGTGTCAGGCGGGATTTAATCTAGCAGTTCTTCCTTCACAAAAGAACTTTGAGGGCTGCTGTATTGATTTGCCAGTTTCTCGGTTAAATAATACAGAACGGCGATTCATCTTTACAATTCTTTTATTTCGTATGGGACTACACTCCAAATTGGATCGGTTGCCCTGATGCGAGTGCCCCTTCTGCTTCCCCGGTAAATAAAAAGGTTCCCTTCCATTTAAACAAACGTAAGTAGTTTGCTAGGTGTACTGAGTCTTCAGCAACATTTTATTTGTTTTTTCTTTTGATTGCTTGTACTGGTTTATATCCCTTTAAATTCCTTCATTATTCATTGCGCGCAAAAGCTGAGGGGGGCCCCCCCCCAGTCTTCAAACCCAATTCTGGTGTCGAGAATTGGCCAAAAAGCATCTCTGTATACTGTAGGAGAAAAGTCTTTCGGCTAACTGTTTTGTTAAAGATTTTCACTAAAAGCCTGTGATCTGTGAACACCCCGGAGATGCCTCTTCTAATTGTTCTCGTGTTTTAACAATTAAATTGATTCACTTTGGCCTTTAAATTCTTTTCCCGATCACGACTTGAATCTGCGAGGGAAATTAAGGGGCCTTCGTTGGTATATCAGTTGTATAGCGACCAAGCAACACAGAAGCACTCTTTTGTGTTAATGGCTCCGCATCTATAGTATCTTGAAGCCATGTCAATGACTGTAGTGCGTGACTTAAATCTTTTCGTCTAATCCAATCAGAGGGAAAATATAGAAGGTCCAATTGATGGGTGCCGTTGGAGTTATAATTAACAAAGTTCGGTCTCTGTAATTCGACCCCCTTAGGGGGCAGTGTAATAAATTTGCCAAATTGCTTGTTTAGATAAAACCATTCCTTTGCTGTTTTTACTGACTCCCGCTGCTTGGCTTAGCTTTTAAATTGCTGTTTATTTCCCTCCAATATCCTTTTTGGCGAATAATAAATTTTGTTCATTTTTTACTCAGTCCAATATTATGGCGCAACAAAATACACAAACGGTCATACCAACAACAATGAACCGCGATATCTTCTTGCATCTTTTGTTTTTTTCTGATGGTTGAAAAATAGTCACTGAATTTTGGTGGGGGCAATGTTTTCGATTGGTTGTGCCTGTAACAAAGATAATATTGTTTTAGTTGCTTGATCAACATTTTTAAAATTTTTAAGCTGCATGCCCCTGATTTTTTTTCATGTGTCATTAATAAAATATCCTAACTGCTCAATCCTCTGCTTTTCATAGGCGTCGTTGTGCAGCTTCAAAGTTCCTCCATAGCTTGTGTATATGCTTTTTCACTCGCCGTCATCCGCATTTACTAAATGCGAATTACTTCCGCTAAAAGCATAGCGCATTCACCACAGCGCCCGACTATCATTATTGCGAGAGAAGCTCATTTTTTTATAAATGTAATTTTTTTACTTACATATTTATATTGTCTGTGAATTATTCCTTGCTTAACTAGGAAAATCTTTCGTAGCAGAACGAAGCTGCAATGAATAGCAATCACTTTTGCAGAAATCCACAAAGCTTGTTTGCCAAGATCGCTGGTTTAAATCTTACCAAGCTATTACAATCATTGGATTATCCTCAGCACTTAGTCCACCAATAACCAGAGAATGGTAGACAAGGTTGGTAACAGTTATTTTTTCGGTGCTCATTTTTATAAAATAAAATAATTATAATTATTAAAAACATGAACAGTGATGATCTCCTGACAGCTACGAAGGCAGCCTAAACCCTTCCAGAACTTATGAATGACCAAGTTTATGACCAAGCTATTAATGCCCAAAAAGGAGAGGCTGTATTCATTGGCAGCATGTGAAAAACAAAAACAGTTCCTCGGAACTGATTTCAGCATAGAACAGATTCAACAGATTCGCCGCATCGGCAAGACATTTAACGAATCAAACATGTTAATGAACGCAGCTGTGTTCTAGAAATGGGTGAAAAGTGAGGGGCAAAACGGTTCTTAGTTTAGTACACTTACTAGTCAGTAGATTTGCTCCCATTGATATTCTGACAAGAGCTTACTTATGATTTAACGCAAGATCCAGTTTTAAAACAAAGGTCATTAATTCTCTAGGATGTGATCTATACTTACAGAATTGGAACCATTGTTTTATACGCCAATTCAAATCATGGGATTAATAACTTAATCATATAGATTTGTATTTACCCTTCAAAATGACCGAGCTGGAAAATCAGCAGAATCAGAAAACTCACTGAATCAAGGTGGAGAAAGTAACCAAGGGCCAGAAACTCAGCGAAAACGCTGAATCAAGGTGGATACCATTAAAAATCCTGGCGGGTTGAAAGCAGGAAGAAAATTAGCAATCGAAAGTGGAACAAACAAAAAAAATTAATGATTACAGAAATAACGCAAAATGAAAACATAACCACCGCCAAACGCCAGAAGGCAAGATTGATTCAATGCCAGCTATAAAAACTATCATGTGATTCAAGACCCTACAGCGCCAAATCTATCATGGAATATTTGAACTAAAAGCCAGTTGCCATTTTTGGCGCACGTTGCGCTGGCTGGGGGCGTTATTACACTGATATACAATATATAAGAGAAAGGCAGCCAAAAGCAAAACAATCAAAAAAAAATCAGAACCCGATAATAAGAAAAAAAAAGGGAATACAGAAAAAGACAAACACATCAAACCCAAAACCGTCAACAACAAAAGACATTTTGATCCATTTTAAATGCAATAATATTTTAAAATTTTTTAATAAAAATAGATCATGGCGTATTATAAAATGATAAAGTCTATAAATAACGACATGGAGTCTAAAAAGACAATTCCATAGAACCAGAATCAATGCGGTTGCTTAGATGTAAGACCCTTCCATTACGATCTATGGCAGGAGGAACGCTGAGGCAAGACATCCACCACGATGACGCGTTTTTTGAGGCTGTTGTACTATAATAGGCATCTGCTATTTAAGATTAAAAACAATAAGATTGTATTTTTTTGATAAGTAAATAAGAATACTTGAATACGAACTTGTTGTACTTAAAGGATGACTTAAATCAAGAACATTATTAAGACTTGAAGTCAAGAACTTAATTAAAAACTAAATCAAGAACATTTAATAACTTGAAGTAACTTAATTTAAAAAAACTTAAATTAAAGAACTTGGGGGTGACTTAAATTAAAACCTTAATTAGAACTTGGGGTGACATGGGGTGGAGTATGTGTGTGGTTTACCACAGAGCTTTAATATTTGTCAGTGTAAACACCACTTTGTGCAAGTACGGTGCTTGCGTTTTTGTGATTAGTTGGGCTCTTTTGTTGCAAGTTCAAACAAAAGCAGGCCACCAAGTGCAAATATCAAAAGCTTGATTTAATAAACACATACAGTTAATAAAGTATCACTCCGTGCCTGCCGAAGGCAGCCAAAATAAGTTGAAGCAGTGCGTAGGAAGCAGTGAAGACAGGAGCAGTGAATGTCAGTGAATCAGCAGTGTTCCCAAAATACGAGGTTTGACCTATTTTGGACCTAGCTACCGTATTCCATGCCTGTGTACAAGTGTCTTATACACACCAGCACCAGCAATTAGAGGATATGCCCCCCGTCATTTACCTTTCTCATCTTACCCTAAACAAGAAAGACATCTCCGCGGGGGTAAGCTATGTTGGAGATTCAAGGCATCAGCTCTAAATATATACCGTTCAGCATGAACGGTACTAATATTTAGAGCCCACGTCAGTGTAGGCCTGCAGTGGGTCATTACAGTCGCGCGCAGACTTTTGCTAAAACGCCGCCCACACAAACCCTCTGCCACTAAAACAAGCCCGACCGTTCATGCATGAACGGTACTATATTTAGAGCCACGTTAGTGAAGGCCTGCAATGGTCTTACAGGGTCTGCGCGCAACTGTGTTGCTTCAAAACCGCCACAACAAACAAAACATTGTATGACTAGGGGCTGTGACAGTTAGGTTCTAACTCTGGAAATTGGAAAATTTTGACCATAGTTTCTGTATTCTTCATCAGTAGCATGTTTTCAATTTGCTTCAGTTTATTCATGAATGAAATTAACTGGCAGACCAAAATGTAAAACTGAGGAAATGGTTTGAAGTACTTTTGCAAGAAATACGTAGCCTGTTCTCGTTTCAAGGACATTCTTTTCTTCTACGGTCCCCCACACAAGTCTGTTGGTGTTGGAGGTGTAATTAGAACATTGCAATCTTGATCCATGTCATGTAAAATTAAACTAGTTGCCTGCCTAAATAATCAAACCATTCTTGACGAGCAGCCTGTGATATCAAACTTTCTCTATCTAATTCAGAAGAAATACTAACTTCAGACATTTGTACATTTCGCCTTGTAAAATAAAACACTTTTCTTTCTCACTGAAAAAGCACCACACACAGCACCAGGCCTTCCAAAGTAAAAGTGCCAGCTATGGTGGTGGATTGTCAACACTGGGCTGGGAGCGGATGTGACGCCTTATCAAATTTTACTAACACGTGATTAAAACTTGGCTTATGGTTGGTAAATGCCAGAAAACCATGTTTAGATTAGTTTGCCCTATGCCTGGAATCCCTGTATATGCGCCTTGCACTCATAAGACCCTACACACCCATTAATTATACAGGTGACGACCATAACGGTCTCTGCATATACATCAGATAGTGCAGAGTCCTTAG
>JAFLJL010018575.1:5084-15084 GCA_018398815.1 Conus ventricosus | reverse complement strand
GAGAGAGAGAGAAACAGACAGGACAGAGCGGGAGAGACGGAGAGAGAGAGAGACAGAGACAGAGCGAGAGAAAAGACAGGACAGAGCGAGTGAGCAGAGAGTGAGAGTGAGAGGAGGAGAGGGAGAAGGAGAGAGAGAGAGTGATGGGAGATGGGAGAACCAGACAGAGCGAGAGAGAGGACGGAGACGAGAGAGAGAGATCGGAGAGAGCGGTAGAGAGACGGAGAGAGAGAGAGAGAGAGAGAGACGGAGGAGAGAGAAAGGAATAAGAGAGCGAGGAGTGACGGTGAGAGAGGGAGAGAGAGAGAGAGAGAGAGACGGAGAGGGAGAGAGCGGAGATCGAGAGAGGAGAGAGAGATGAGGAAAGGGGAAGAAAGACGGACTGGGGAAGGGGGAGGGGCTAAAAAAGACAGAGATGTTCAATGGAAAGGTTGATCAAAAAAAGAAGAAAAAGACTGATGGAGGACAGGCTGACAATAGCGGAGGGGATTTCTGTCCTCGAAAATTTATAAACTCCCTTTGTGGAGACTTGTCTTGTTCCTTGTAAACGCTTTCATCGATTTCCTATATAACGGCTGGCCTTCAGAGTAAGAGGAGAGAGACTGGGCGGGGGGGGGGGGGGGGGGGGGGGGGGGGGGAACGGGGGTGGGGGGGGGGGGGGGGGGGGGGGGGGGGGGGGGGGGGGGGGGGGGGGGGAGGGGGGGGGGGAGGGGGGTGGGGGGGGGGGGGGGGGCGTGGGGGGGGGGGGGGGGGGGGGGGGGGGGGGTTGGGGTCGGGGGGGGGTGCGGGGGAGGGTGGGGGGGGGGGTCGGGGAGTTGGGGGCGGCTGGGGGGGGTGTGGAGGGGGTGGGGGCGGGGGGGGGCGGGGGGGGGATTCAGGATAAGAGTGGATTTGGATATTGAAACAAAGAGGAGAGGGAGAAATAGAGATGGGGTGGGAGAGACCCCACAGACTGGAATGGGGGGAGGGAGGGGGGAGGTTTATGAAGGAGACAGAAAAGAGAAAGTGGGAAGGAGATGGGGGGATTGGGGGGGGGGGGGGGGGGGGGGGGGGGGGGGGGGGGGGGGGGGGTGGGGGGCGGGGGGGGGGGGGGGGGGGGGGGGGGGGGGAGGGGGGGGGGGGGGGGGGGGGGGGGTCGGGGGGGGGGGCGGGAGGAATGGGGGAAGGAAGGAGAAATTCGGACAAGAAATAGGAGGAGAGACGAACAAACAAAAACAGAAAAAGAAAGAGAGAGAGAGAGGGGGTGGGGGGATGTTGTGAGACGGATGGAAACCCAAGAAGAGGAGGGGGGGGGGGAGGTGTAGAGAAAGAGGAATGGAGGAGAGAGAGACGAAAGAGTGACTGAGAGAGAGAGAGAGTGAGACAGATGGAGTGGGGAAGGGGCGGGGGAGCGGTGGGCGGGGGGGGGGGGAAGGGGGGGGTGGGCGGGATGGGGAGGAGAGGGGGGGGGGGAGGGGGGTGGGGGAGGGGGGGAGGGAGGAGATGTGTACAGAAATGGGGGAGAGAGATGGGGGAATATATAAAAAAATAAAAAAAATTAAAAAAAAAAATAAATATGGAGTGTGAGAGAGTGAGAGAGAGAGAGAGAGCGGATAAGGAAGAGAGCGACAGAGAGAAGAGAGAGAGAGGAAAAGGGAAAAAAAATGATATATAACCGATGGAGCGAGAGGCGAGAGAGAGAGAGGAGAGAGAGAGAGATGTGGTTGTGATGGAGAGAGATGAGGGGTGAGAGAGATGGAGAGAGGCAATCAACGGACGGAGTGGAGAAATGGAAAGGAGAGAGAGAGAGAGAGTACGAGAGGAAGGAGGCCGAGGAGAAGAGAGAGGTGAGAGATGGAGAAAGATTAACAATTCACAATTTCCGACGAAGATTAACATTGCCCTCAGCTAGTCTTTTTTTTTTTGTTTTGGTGCCTTGACTTGAAAAAGGAGGGAAAACTTTGGGTGTTCGCTGTTACCAAGGCGACATGCTGTCTCTGCACCTGGGGGAGGGGGGAAAACAATAAAAAAAAAAAAAAAAAAGAAAAAAAGTGCAGTTCGAATCTCATCCTGTGTGTGCGCTTGTTGGCCTGCGTGCGTGACTATTGCGTGCGCGCCGGCGTCGTGTGTGTGTACCTGCGTGCGTGTGTGCGTGGGCGCTGAGGATGGGGTAGGGGTGACAACACTAACTGGCAGAAGGGGGCAAACGGGGTGGTTTTCTGGTTTTTCGTGCTTTTACTTTGTGGACTGACCAAGAAGGCTTGCCGGGTTCCGAGGTGAAAATCTCCTCCCATTTGCAGCTGGGTGGTGGGGGGAGGAAGGGGGGTGGGGGGGGGGGGGGGGGGGGCAAGCGGGGGCTGAGGTGATTTATCCTGGTGGGGAAGAAACGGTGTTTTATGGGTGTGGTGTGTGTGTTGTCTCCTCCTCTCTGCTCTCTCTCTCGCTCGCTCTCGCGCTCGCTCTCTCTCTCTCTCTCTCTCTCTTCTCTCGCATCCTCTTCCTCCGCTGCCTGCCCACCAGTCCGTGCTTCCCTCCAATTCATCTATCACCCCCTCCATGCTCCCTTGTCTTTCTGCCTCTCCCCACGGGGTCTGAAAGATAATAAAGAGGTAATTCTTTTTTGTGTTCTCTCCCCCCCCCCCCCCCATCACTTCTCTTGCCGACTACTCCTGTTTCCTGTCCCTCACCCCCCCCCCCCCCAACCCCCCCCCCGCTCCTTCAATCTTCTATCCCGTCCATACCCCCCCCCCCCCCCCCCCGAGTCTCACCTTCTGTCAGTTGTCCCCTTTTCTTCCTCACTCTCTTTACGGTCCGAAAGAAGAATTCCGACAGCAGAAAGCTATTCTTTACAATGAGGGCCTATGAAGGAAAGCTATTCTTTTACTATGACGCTACGCAGGAAGCTTTTCTTTACCAATGACGCCTAAGGATGAAGCTATTCTTTACAATGACGCCTACAGGATGAAAGCTTTATCTTTACCAATGACGCCTGCAGAAGACCGACAGAAAGCTGTTTCTTTACAATGACGCCTAACGCAAAGAAAGCTATTCTTTACCAATGACGGCCACTGCAGAAAGCTATTCTTTACGTGACGCCTACAGAGAAAGCGATTCGTTACAATGAGCCTACAGAAGCAAGCTATTCTTTACAATGACGCTACAGAAGAATAGCTTAGTCTTTACAATGCGCCTACCAGAAGACGACTGAATGTGGTCTTTACAATGAGCCTTCAGAAGAGCGTTGGACCAGAGTCAGTAATGGTTTAGACTCTCCGAAGTCGTCTTTACTCTTATCCCCCCCCCCCCCCCCCCCCCCCCCCCCCCCACTCCCCCCCCCCCCCCCCCCCCCCCCCCCCCCCCCCCCCCCCCCCACCCCCCCCCCCCCCCCCCCCCCCCCCCCCCCACCCCCCCCCCCCCCCCCCACCCCCCCCCCCCCCCCCCCCCCCCCACCCCCCCCCCCCCCCCCCCCCCCCCCCCCCCCCCCCCACCCCCCCCCCCCCCCCCCCCCCCCCCCCCCCCCCCCCCCCCCCCCCCCCCCCCCCCCCCCCCCCCCCCCCCCCCCCCCCCCCCCCCCCCCCCCCCCCCCCCCCCCCCCCCCCCCCCCCCCCCCCCCCCCCCCCCCCCCCCCCCCCCCCACCCCCCCCCCCCCCTCCCCCAAATCCTCACCTCCACAGTATCTTTTTACGACTACCTCGGCCCCTCCCCCCTCCCCTTCCCTCACTACCATTCTCTGTCCGCATCCACCGATGGTGATCTGATCAGTGCACGGCTTCCTGCCCATATCTGGCCTCCACTTCCATCGATCGACGGCATTCTTCCCTCTCCTCTCCGGCCAGCCCCCCTCCCCTCCCTCCTTCTTCTCCGAAATGGTATTTATTTCACAAGACGGGGGTCTCGTCTGCGCACAAAAGAAGTAATTAAGGAAAGGAGCCCCCCCCCCCCCCCCTCCCCCCCCCCCTCCCCCTCCACACACACACTCACACTGCCAACCACCACACCATCCTCAGTAATTTCTTCATCACCACCAAGTGTAGTTTTGTTTAGTTGTTTGTTTGGTTTGTTTTAAGGGACGGGGGGTTGGGGGGGGGGGGGACTGTCCCCTCCTCCTTCTTACCTCGCTACTCCTTCTTTCCAGCTTGTTTGTTTCTGCCTGCCACAGTTTCGCCTGCACTGAAATGAGGCATTGCGTTCACGAAAGGTAGACGTTTGTCCTTAGGGGGTGGAATGGAGAAAGGGGGAAGACAACCCCCACGCCTCAAACGGCAAGAACTATTCAGTAATGAAGGTGTAGTTGGTTGGTTCGGCTTTGTTGGTTCTTGTTGTTGTTGTTTTGATAAGTGTTGCAGAGCTACGGGTTCGTTGAGGCTGGATTTGGTTAGCGTTTGAGGTGTGGTCAAGGGTCACCGTTTAGGGCAAACGGTATGACCTGTGGATCCAGTCTGTTTCCTCCGTGAAACGTCCTCACCTGGGATGGAGAAATACCCGCCCTTGTGGACTAAAGGGGTCTGCGCCCACAGCTACAGGCTGGGGACTGTCGCCGGCCTCCCCGAGCCAGGCCGACCCACAGGCTGGGACTGTCGCTGGGCTTCCCGAGCCAGGGTCCGACCCCAGCTACAGGCTAGGGCTGTCGCCGGGGTGTCGTAGATATACTACTGTTCGCTCATAAATCGTTGTCGCAGCGAACAGTATTTCACGGGAAATACTGCATTTTTGGACAGCTTACAATATTCTATGGGACATTTTTCGTGAAAAGTTTGTCGCGCGACATTTTTTTTCCAGCAATTAGTGTCGTCCTGCAACTGAATTATTTCCCGTGAAATGCTATCGCTACGAAACAATTCCACGGCGTGACAGTTATTATATACGGGGACACCGGCCTCCGCGAGCAGGCGGACCGTTGACGTTCTGCTTTTGCCTTTGGTGCACGGCATGTTGTGATCAGGAGGCCCGTCAGTTAGGTGTTCACAGAGGGACTGCCGGGGGTCTTTTTTTTTTTTGGGGGAGGCGTGTCCCACGGGCAAGTACGATTAAACGCATCGGAATGAAAACCCACCAGGTAGGAAGGCAAGACCGGGACCAGGTGTCTGGCGCCTCGCAAACCCTGGTGACTTTTCAATCTCTTTAATTCAATACCAAAGCTGACAAAGCAAACACCAAGGCTTTATCTCTCTCTGAGAATTCTTTGTCGGCTGAATCGTACCCATTTACTTGAATGCAGCGGGCAAGTCTAAGAACTCGAGAAGAGGAGTGTCGTGTCGCTTGACTCAAACCAGGTTTTGTCTTGTGAAACAGATCCTGGGTTTCGAAGGCTTGCATCCTGTCCCTGGTCTCGCCTGCCAACGGGCCCAGCACAGCGTTCAAACGCATCAGCCGGCAGGGGGAAGGTGGACTGTCAGCGAGCACCTGGAGAGAGAGCCGCATGCTCTACAACATCAGTTAAGTTTCTGAGTTCCCAGTGGACCATTCCCCCCCCCCCCCCCGCCCCCCCCCCCCCCCCCCCCCTCCCAACATCAACGCAGCCAGAATTTCCCCTTCTTAATGATGAGATCACGTGGGGGAAAAGTCAGCCCCAAACAAAGACCTGATTTGACTTGAGTTCTGTTGATTTGGTCTATTTTTACGTTGGTATACGTAAGTGAGCTTGATTCGTGAAAAGCACACTTCACTTATGTCAGTCTTGGTTGTTCCTACAGTATGGATATGTGTGAACTTCTCTCTGATGTGGGTCATCGGAGCAGGACAAGCTCTTTAAAGTGTACAAGCTAAAAGAGAAAATAAAAAACTATTCCTGAGCACTCTTGAGGTTTTGTAAACTGTCCGAGAAAAAATGAATACTTTTCTTTCGTTGACTAGTACCGGAAAGTCGCCCCCGTCCACCCTTGTAAGAGGTCGAGGGTGGTGGTGGGACAGCTTTCAGACCTTCACTACCTATAGCTCTGCCAGAGGGAAAACAGGCCGAGTCCTTCGTTGAAGGAAAGCACCTTTCCAGCCCCAGCTGTCGTCACCATGTTACCAGATGTTCCTTCGCTGTAGGAGAGTACGCGTCAGTGGCCCAACGTCAGTAAAAGACGGCGGGCGGGCCGTGGCAGCGAGCTTCCAAACTAGCCGCAGCCCCGTGTGGCGGATTGAATATTCAGCAGCAAGGAATTGAGAGGGGCAGGGCTTGGCCGCCTTTGTTGCTGCTTCGTCGGAAGACAGCTTAGCATCAGAAATTCAAAGTCTTGAGGCATCCGAGACACCTCCTTCTCCGCCCCTATTTTCTTCCAACTGCTCTGTTCCACCGCCCCCCCCTTACCCCCCCCCCCCCCCGCCCCCCCCCCCCCCCCCCCCCCCCCCCCCCCCCCCCCCCCCCCCCCCCCCCCCCCCCCCCCCCCCCCCCCCCCCCCCGCACCATAATTTTCAAGCTCCGGTTTCATTCAGTTGGATTGGCTTCATATGTATTTACAGAATTTGTCTAGTGATACTGATTTTTTATCGTCTGTCATCTTCATATCATCATCATCTTCTTCATCGTCATCGTCATTAATCTTATCTCTCATCATCATCATAATCCTATCATCATCGTCATCGTCGTCATCGTCGTCACCTTCATCATCATTTCATCTCAGCATCTTCTTCATTTCATCATATCATCTTCTTGTTCTCTTTATCTCATCTCAATCATCATTCATCATCTTCATCATTCTTCTTCATCATTCGTCTTCTTTCTTCTGCTTCTTTTTCTTCTTTCTTCTTCCAACTCATCCTCCTCTTCTTTCCCGCTTCCTCATCTTCTGCGCCTGCTAGTTCCTTCTCCTTTTTTTCCTCTTCTTCCTCTTTCTCTTTTTCTGCTTCTTCTTCTTCTTTTTCTTCTTCTTCTTCTTCGTTTTTTTCGTCTTCTTCTTCTTCTTCTTCTTCTTACTTCTTCTTCTTCTTCTTTGTTGTCATGTCGTTGTCTTCTTTCGTTCCTTGGCTAGAACTCCCAGGCTTATTATCGGTGACACGGGTACGTGGGGACCAAATTGTTACATTCCTCCAGTAAACATATCCACATTCCGTGCGTGAGCGCATTTGTGATGTGCAGAATACATCGACAGTGACTTAAAATATGTGTGAAATTGCTCAGAAAATGATGAATAAGGCACAGCCAGTACTGCGGTAAATAGTTACCACATTCCACACCCTCCTTCCCGCCACCTACCTACCATTCCTACCATCCTCACCTCTCTTCTGCCCCCCCCTCTCTCTCCCTGTCCTTCCCTCTTCCCTTCCTCCTCTTGATCCTCCATCTTTCCCTCCCTCACTTTCCCTTTCTTTCTCCCTCCCTCCTCTTTCCTACTCACACACGTAAGACACACACACACACACTCACACCACACACACACACACACACACACACACACAGCACACTCACACACACACACACACACACACACACACACACACACATAACCACACACACACACACACCACACCACACCACCCCACACACCACACACACACACACACACACACCACACATATGGAAGCTTCCCGTGAGCTATCGGAGTACCGTGCGAAAGAAAGACACACTGACTTCACCACCCTGACTGAACACCCTCATCTCCAGGGCAGTCTTTCCATTACAGCACGATCCAGCCAGTGTCGTTTTGTTCTGACAGAGGACGGGGGGGGGGGGGGATTTTACCGGATCCCACACCCCCTGGCCATCCTCACCCCCCTCACCCCACACCCCCACCCTCTCCTGTTCGTCCGAAAAATTTATGTGGCCTTCATTCTTATCTCCCTTCTCTCTATTCGCTCTTCTTCTTCTGCCTGCGCTGTCAAAATCGGATGACAAGATCGTTACGGTCCATTCAATCATCGAAATCCCCAGATACCTCCACAATCCTTCCACCGCCCCCCCCCCCCGTTCCCTTTTCTCCGGCCACGCCACCCCCCCTTCCCTCCCCTCCCCCTATTGGATGCCACACACACACACACACACCACACACGCACCGCTAACGCACCACATAACATTACACACCAACACACACACATTTATTACACAACACTCACACCACACAAACCACACACACCACCCCACACACTCACACACACAACAAAACACCACACAACACACACACCACACATACATACACTCCATCCATACATACATACTACATACACACACCATACACACACACACACACTCACACACACACACACATTACATGCAACACACACATCCACAACACAAACAAACACACACAACACACACACACACCACCCCCAACACACAGTTGGAAAGGAGCAGGAGGATTCGTGACACCGAGGTCCGTGAGGCTCACTCAACTACTGGGAGCGGAATCGTGTCGCCAAATGGACACTGCGCAACGATGAGAGGGCCCACAGAGCAAGTCCTGCCATGGCTTGGCTGCCCGCCGGTCCCCTGGGGGTGGGTTGGGGTGGGGTGGGGGTTCTGAAGACAGTGAGGACTGGGGCGAGAGGGACAGTGGAGGCCACTTACTTTCCCTGGCTGGCGCTGTCCACTCTGTCTGATTTGTGACAGAACAGTCATTTTAGGTCCTTTGTCTCTCTCTCTCTCTCTCGCTCTCTCTCTCGCTCTCTTCTCTCTCTCTCTCTCTCTGTCTGTCTGTCTGTCTGTCGCTCTGGGCTGTCTCTCTCTCAGTGTTGTGTCGTTTAAGAACTAGTGGTCACAAATGTCGGTAGTACTGTTCTGTTCCATGTGTGATCTACAGGTACCAGTTTGATGCCCGAACAGTTCGCGCATATCTCTCCCCTCTGATTGTCTGTCTGTCTCTGTCTCTCTCGGTCTCTCTCTCTCTCTCTGTCTGTCTGTCTCTCTTTCTATTCTCTCTCTCTATCTCTTCTCTCCCCCCCGCCCCCCCCCCCCCCCCCCCCCCCCCCCCCCCCCCCCCCCCCCCCCCCCCCCCCCCCCCCCCCCCCCCCCCCCCCCCCCCCCCCCCCCCCCCCCCCCCCCCCCCCCCCCCCCCCCCCCCCCCCCCCCCCCCCCCCCCCCCCCCCCCCCCCCCTCCCCCCCCCTCCCCCCCCCCCCCCCCCCCCCCCCTTGGCAGAACCGTTATGAACTGGAGGTTACAAATGTCGGCCTTTTATGTAATTACAGGACACAGTTTTGCTTCTCACTCTGTCTTCTGTGTCCTCTGTCTGTCTGTCTGTCTGTTATTGTACTCTGCCTGTCTTGTCTGTCTGTCTGTCTGTCTGCCGATGTGTCTGTCTATCTGTCTGTATGTCATCTGTCTGTCTGTCTTGTCTGTCTGTCTGTCTTTCTCTCTCTCTCTTCTCTCTCTCTCTCTCTCGCTCTCTCTCTCTCTCTCCCCTACCCTCAGCCTCTCCGCCCCCTCTCTCTTTCAGTTTAGAAGCAGAACAGCTGTTTCATGGGTCACCGGACTGGATGATTCCTGAAGGTTTATGGCTGCCCCCCCCCCCCCCCACCCCACCCCCCCACCCCCTTCCGCTCTCCCACTCACTACCCGTTCTCTCTTGTCAACGGAGATGGGTCAGCGAGGGGACGTGAAGAAGAAGAAAGGGAGGCTGCTACTACTACATCTTCCGCTTCATTTCATCGCCGGCTGAGGAAGTTGGGCGGGAGGTGGTGGCGGCGGCCGGCTTGTCCTGTCAGCGTGGTGATGAAGAAATTCTGGTGCTGTGCGTGATGGTGATGGTCGTGACGGTGAGTAGAAGCGTGTGGTCGTCACGTCTGACACAGGACAGGGGTGGGGGGGGGGGGCACCACAGACAGGGAGGGAGGGTATATCGTGAGGGACCTGATCACTCGTGGACGACTTTAGGGATCCATCATATACTGCATCCAGCTCGAGTCAGTGTTGAGAACTGTTTCATGGGAATCGCCTCCCTCCCCCCCTTACCTTTCCTCCTGCAGACTCCGGAGCTCCGGACTGGTCAAATGTACTGGCCAGCACTGGACATCACTGCCGAGTGTCCACCAATACAAAACAACCATTTTGAAAAGATAAAACTCAAACTAACTTTTGGGTATTACTTACACAATGAATTGATC
>JAFLJL010018574.1:0-19897 GCA_018398815.1 Conus ventricosus | reverse complement strand
GTGCACACATAACAACACTGAATTCTAACATTTGTTCAAAGATAACGGGGGGTCCTTACGTCTGTCTACGAGACGTCAACGGAGGGGACTTTGCACTTTCCCTTCAAGTGGAGCTAGCTGTATTGCATCACTGAGAGAGAGAGAGAAGAGAGAGAAGAGAGAGAGAGAGAGGAGAGAGAGAGAGAGAGAAGAGAGAGAGAAGAGAGAGAGAGAGGAGAGAGAGAGAGAGACCGCCCTGGGTAGGTAGGACAGGGGAGGGGGGAAGGTGGGGCACGGGGGGGGGGGGGGGGGGGGGGGGCAATAGAGGAATGAATGGGATAGGCCAATGCAGTGACGTTTAAGAAGGAATGCAAACAGACGACATACAGGACGCTGTGAAGAGTTTGCTTATCCCGTTAAAAACCTCTCACCATAACCACCGCTACCACACCAGCACCACCGCCACCGCCACCGCCACCACCACCATGTTCCGTTGGTCATTCTGACTGACTTCTGTCCCCACACCTCCCGCCCCTTCCCCTCACCCTCCCTCCCCTCCCTGTCCGTCCTTTTATCCTGACCCTCCCTCTCCCAGCCCCCCCCCACCCCCCCCCCCCCCCCCCCCCCCCCCCCCCCCCCCCCCCGCACTTGAACACACGCCCCTCACCGTCCCACGCCAGCCCCTTTCTGTTTGTCGGTTAAATTGACCTCGGCTGATCGACCACACCCCCATCCCCTCCCCCTCCACACAAACACACACACACACACACACACACACACACACCACACCACACACACACACACACACACACACACACACACACACACACACACACACTTTCCCATTTCGCGTCACTAGCTGGTACATGTTCCAATCTGACTTGCGTAGCATTTTCCTAGATTGACTCCTCTGTCTTTGCCGGATAGCATTGTTCCTAGATGTATGACTTCCCCTGTCTGTTTGCCGGGAACATTGTTCGAATGTCTGACTTCCCTCTGTCTGTTTGCCGGTAACATTGTTCCGAGATGTCTGACTTCCCTCTCTGTGCCGTACATGTTCCTAGATCTGGACTTCACCCCATCTGTAGCCGTAACATTGTTCCTAGATGTCTGACTTCCTCTGTCTGTTTGCCGGTAACATTGTTCCGAGATGTCTGACTTCCTCTGTCTGTTTGCCGGTAACATCGTCCCGAGATGTCTGACTTCCCTCTGTCTGTTTGCCGGTAACATCGTTCCGAGATGTACTGACTTCCCTCTGCTGTTTGCCGGTAACATTGTTCCTAGATGTCTGACTTCCCTCTGTCTGTTTGCGGTATCATTGTTCCTAGATGTATGACTTCTCCCTGTCTGTTTGCCGGTAACATTGTTCCTAGATGTCTGACTTCTCTCTGTCTGTTTGCCGGTAACATTGTTCCTAGATGTCTTGACTTCCCTCTGTCTGTTTGCCGGTAACATTGTTCCTAGATGTCTGACTCTCTCTGTCTGTTTGCCGGTAACATTGTTCCTAGATGTCTGACTTCCTCTGTCTGTTTGCCGGTAACATTGCTCCGAGATGTCTGACTTCTCTCTGTCTGTTTGCCGGTAACATTGTTCCTAGATGTCTGACTTTCCTCTGTCTGTTTGCCGGTACATTGTTCCGAGATGTATGACTTCCCCTGTCTGTTTGCCGGTACATTGTTCCCAGTGTATGACTTTCCCCCTGTCTGTTTGCCGGTAACATTGTTCCTAGATGTCTGACTTCCCTCTGTCTGTTTCGCGGTAACATTGTTCCGAGATGTCTGACTTCCCTCTGTCTGTTTGCCGGTAACATTGTTCCTAGATGTCTGACTTCCCCTGTCTGTTTGCCGAACATTGTTCCTAGGTATATACCCTCACTGTCTTTTCGCCGGTAACATTGTTCCTAGATGTGACTTCTTCTGTCTGTTTGCGGTAACATTGTTCCTAGATGATGACTTCCCTCTGTCTGTTTGCCGTAACATTGTTCCTAGATGTCTGACTTCCCTGCTGTTTGCCGGTAACATTGTTCCTAGATGTCTGACTCCCTCTGTCTGTTTGCCGGTAACATTGTTCCAGATGTCTGACTTCTCCTGTCTGTTTGCCGGTACATTTTCCTAGATGTCTGACTTCCCTCTGTCTGTTTACCGGTAACATTGTTCAGATGTCTGATTCCCCTGTCGTTTTTCCGGTAACATTGTTCCTAGGTTAATCACCTCCCTGTCTGTTCGCCGAAACATTGTTCCTAGATGTATGACTTCTCCTGTCTGTTTGCCGGTAACATTGTTCCTAGATGTCTGACTTCCCTCTGTCTGTTTGCCGGTAACATTGTTCCTAGATGTCTGACTTCCCTCTGTCTGTTGCGGAAACATTGTTCCTAGATGTCTGACTTCCCTCTGTCTGTTTGCCGGTAACATTGTTCCTAGATGTCTGACTTCTCCCTGTCTGTTTGCCGGAAACATTGTTCCTAGATGTCTGACTTCCCTCTGTCTGTTTACCGGTAACATTGTTCCGAGATGTCTGACTTCCCCCTGTCTGTTTGCCGGTAAACATTGTTCCTAGGTATAATACACTCCCCTGTCTGTTTCGCCGAAACATTGTTCCTAGATGTATGACTTCCCCTGTCTGTTTGCCGGTAACATTGTTCCTAGATGTCTGACTTCCCTCTGTCTGTTTGCCGGTAACATTGTTCCTAGATGTCTGACTTCCCTCTGTCTGTTTGCTGGAAACATTGTTCCTAGATTGACTTCCCTCTGTCTGTTTGCCGGTAACATGTCCAGATGTCTACTTCTCTCTGTACTGTTTGCCGGTAACATTGTTCTAGATGTCTTGACTTCCTCTGTCTGTTTGCCGGAACATGTTCCTAGAGTATGACTTCCCTTGTCTGATTTGCCGTACATTGTTTAATGTCTGACATTCCCTCTGTCTGTTTGCTGAACTTGTTCCTAGAGTATGACTTCCCGTCTGTTGCCGTAACATGTTCCTAGATGTCTGACTTCTCACTGTCTTTTCCGTAAAATTGTCCTAGTGCTTGACTTCCTCTGTCTTTGCCGGTAACATGTTCTAGAGTCTGACGTCCCCTGTCGTTTGCCGTACATTGTTCCTAGATGACTGCTTCCTCTGTCTGTTTGCCGGTAACATTGTTCCTAGATTTTGACTTCCTCTGTCTGTTTTCCGGTAACATTGTTCCTAGATGTTGACTTTTCCCCCTGTCGTTTGCTGGGAAAAAATTTTTTTTCCTAGATGATGACTTTCCCTCGTCTGTTTGCCGTAACATTTTCCTAGATGTTTTTTCCCCTTTTTTCTTTTACCGGGAAAATTGTTCCTAATGTGACTTTTCCCGTCTTTCGCCGGAAACATTGTTTCCCGATGTATGATTCCTCGTTTTTTTGGGTAACAAAGTTTTAGGTATAATACACCCCCGTCTGTTCGCCGGAAACATGTTCCCAATGTAGACTTCCCCTTCTGTTTGCCGGAACATTGTTTTCCCAGTATAAACCCTCCCCTTCTGTTTTCCGGCATTGTTCCAGATGTCGACTTCCCCGTCGTTTGCCGGTAAATTTTTCCCCGATGTTGACTTGCCCTGTCTGTTTTCCGGGAAAATTGTTCCCAGATTCTTGACTTCTTCGTTGTTTTCCGGTAACTTGTTCCTAAGGGCTGACTTTTCCCCCTTTTCAGTTTTCCGGGAAAATTGTTCCCAATGTGACTTCCCCCCGTCTGTTTTCCGGGAACATTTTTTCCCGAGATATTCGCCCTGCTTTTTCCGGTAACATTGTTCCCAGATGTATGATTTCCTTCTGTTTTGGCCTGTGTCGTTTTGCACGATGGTGCCACTTGGGGGTATAAACAAAACTTTTTGAATACACTTCATCGATCAAAATGATTTTAAATTGCTTTGGGCAGGTATTTTTCTTGTCGTTATTGCACGAAATTTTTAAAAACCATGTTCCGGGACTGTTTTTAATTACCTTGTAATACTTTCCATAAAAACCCCCCTTTGGGCACCTATTGTTTTTCCCTTGTTTTTCATTTTTTCGGCTTGGGGCTGTTTTGTATTGGTTGCAGGGTATTGTTTTCTTTTTGCACGAATTGCTCGTTTGGATCTGTTTTTTTTTTTTGGGAAATGTTTGGGGTGTTTTCTTTGCGGTTATATTGTAAGGTATCATGTTTTGCGCCGTATTGAACGTTTTAAATTGACGTAAAACACGGGTTTCCAAAATTTGATCCTGAAATCAAATGACGAGTTTCATAGAAATAAATGTTTGCGCATGGCAACGGGCCCAATGCCGAATTCCAGAAAAAACACAGGGGGCACATCACAAAAAATCACCAAAATTATAAAACCCAAATCCCCCCATTATCCAAAAAAAATCACCAATTTCCAAAAAAATTCACCCACATTATACAAAAAATTCCCCCACATTATAAAAAAATTTAAAACCCACTTTATCAATGCCAAATTTGGGGCATCATCATAACCCTAAACGAAAAACCTCCCATAACCCAAATGACAGCACAAACAAACACCCAAATGACAGCACATCACAACACACAAAAAATAAACCGCACACACAACACACCAAATGACGCACATCACAAACACCCCAAATGACAGCACAAAAAAACCACCAAATGACAGAAATCACAACACCCCAAAATTGACAGCACATCACAACACACCAAATGACAGCACATCCCCAACACCCAAATGCGCTTTTTAAACCAAACACCCCAAATGACAGACATCCAAAACCCCAATTGACAGCACATCACAAAACACCAAATGACAGAAATTTCACAACACAACCAAATGACAGAAACATCACAACAAAACCAAATGACAGCACATCACAAAACCCCCAAAAATGACAGCACATCACAACACACCAATTGCCAGACATAAACAAAAAACCCCAAAAATAAAGCCAATCACAACACACCAAAGGGACGGGAAAAATCCCAACACCCCAAAAGGGAAAAGCGCATCACAACCAACCAAAGGACAGCACATCACAACCCCCCAAAATGACGCACTTTCCCAACACCCCAAAATGACAGCACATACAACACACCAAATGAAAGCCCCATCACGACACACCAAATGACAGCACATCCAACACCCAAATGACAGGAATAAACCAACAACCAATTTGAAGCACATCAAAACCCCCCCAAATGGCCCCAGCCCATGAAAACCCCAAAAAGGGAAAACCCAATCCAACACACCAAATGACAGCACATCACACCCCAAATGACAGCACATGAAAACACCAAAATTTGACAGCCCCATGACAACACCAAATGGACACCATAAACAACACACCAAATGACACACACCCGACACCAAATGACAGCAAACAAACCCCAACCCCAAAATGACAGCCACCCCAAAACCAACACCCCCAAATGACAGTAAAATCACAACACACCAAATGCAGCACACCCAAAACCCCAAAAATGACAGCACATTGACAAACACCAAATGACAGCACTTTCCAAACCCCAAAAATGACGGGCACATCAACAAACCCCAAATGCCCGCACATCACAACCCCAAATGCGGGGCAAAAATCACAACAAAAACCAAATGCCCCAGCAAATCACAACACCCAAATGACACCCACATCAAAAACCCCAAAAAATTGACACCCCACACCCACAAAAAAACCAAAGGGAAAACACATAACAACCCAAAAGAAAACACATCAAAAACCACCAAATGACAGCACATCAAAAACCACCAAATAAAAGCCTTCACAACACCAAATAAGCACCCCAAACCCCAAAATGACAGCACTTCACAACCACCCAATGACATAAAAACATCACAAACACCAAAAGGGACACCCCATCAAACACACCCCAAATAAAGGGCACATCACAACCCCAAAATGACAACACATCAAACCCCAAATGAAAGCACACACGACACACCAAATGCCAGAAAACATCACAACACACCAAAAAACAGCAAAAAACAACACCCCAAAATTGACAGCCATCAAAACACCCCAAAAGGGACACCCAAAATCAAAAAAACCCCAAAATGACAACACTTTAAAAAAAAACACCCCAAATGACAGCACATCCAACCCCCAAAATGACGACATCACAACACACCAAATGACGCACATTTTCGACACCAAATAAACAGCACTCACAAAAAAAACCAAAAAGGGACAGCAAAAACAACACCCCAAATGACAGAACATCAAAACCCCAAATGACAGCACATCACAACACCCCAAAATGACAGCACATCACAACACCCCAAAATGACAGCACATCACCAACATCCCCAAATGACAGCACTTTCAAAAAAAAACCAAATGAAAACCCCAATCACAAAAACCCAAAATGACAGAAACATCAAAACACACCAAAAAACAACACACACAACAAAACAAAATGACAGCACATACAACAAAACCAAATGAAAAACACATCACGGCCCCACCAAATAAACGGGCCACCATCAAAAAAACACCAAATGAAAAACACATCAGGGACACCCCAAAAATGACGGGCCACACAACACACCAATGACGCACATCACAACACCCAAATGAAAAGCACTCAAAAACCAAAACCAAAAAAAACAGAATCACAAACAAAACCAAAATGACAAGGAACTTAACAACACAAAAAATGCGCACATCACAAACCCCCAAATTAAAGCACATGACAAAAAAACCAAAGCCCAGAACATCAAACAACCAAATGACAGCACATAAACGACAAAACCAATTGACAGCACATCACAACAAAAACCAAAATGACTTCAAAATTCACGACACAAAAAATTTACAGCACTTTCAAAAACCACCAAAGACAAAAAATCACAAAAACCAAATGACATAATCACAACACACCAAATGACAGACCATCAACCCCAAAATAAACAGTACATCACAACCCCCCAAAATGACGCACATCAAAACCCCCAAATGACAACATCACAACACCAAATGCAGAACATCACAACACCAAATACAGTACATCACAACCCCCAAATGACAGCAATCCAACACCCCAAAATTGACGCAAAATGAAAACACCCCCAAAAGACAGCAAATCAAAAACCCCCCAAAATGACGGGGACCTCACAAAAACCAAATGAAGCAAAAATCAAAACCCACCAAATGACAGCACATCAAAAACCCCCCAAATGACAGTAATCACAAACAAACCAAATGACCCCACATAAAAAAACCCACCAAATGACGGAAATCACAACTTTCAAAGGAGGGCCCCATCAAAAACAAAACCAAAATTTGACGCACATCAAAAAACCCCCCAAATAAAACCCCCAAATCACAACCCCAAAATGACAGACATCAAAACCCCAAAATGACAGCCATCAAAACACCCCCAAATGCGCCCCAAAACAACACCCCAAAGGGCAGCACTTCACAACCCCCAAAACAAAAAACACAACCCCAAAATGACGCACTTCACAACACCCCAAAATTGACGGGGCAATCCCAACACCCCAAACGACAACCCCATCACAACACCCCAAATACCAAACCCCATCACAACACCCCCCAAATGACGCACATCACAACAAAACCAAAATGACGACATCACAAAAAACCAAATGACAGTACTTTCAAAACCCACACCAAAATTGACAGCACATACAACAACCAAATGACAGCACATCCAACCCCCAAATACAGCACTTTCAAAACAAAAACCAAAATGACACCCACATCAAACAACCAAATGACAGTACATAAAAAACACACCAAATGACGGGCATATCCCCAAACAACCAAAAAAACAGCACTTTCACAAACACCCAAATGACAGCCATCACAAACACCCCAAATGCAGCCCCATAAACAAACACCCCCCAAATAAAAGCACATCACAAACACCCCCAAAAAGGGACAGCACATCACAACACTAAATGCGGCATATTACAACCCCAAATTTGGCAGAACCGCACAACACATTGGGTAAAAAATTTGATATCTTTTTTTTGTTTTTAAAAGAAAAAGAAACCGGGGGGAAAAAAACCTTTGAGTATGACAGAAAGGTTCACGGGGTTAAAACCCCCGGGTCCCCCTCGGCCTGGCACAAAGGGGCCGGGAGCGGGAAAAAGAGAATGGGGGGGGGCCCCCCCCTCTTCACTGTGCCCCCCGACAATTGGGAGGGAAGTCCGGGGGAAAAAAACGCAATATTGAAAGGGGAAACCCGAACCCCCTGTCTACTGCCCGGGTACGGGTTCTGCCGATTTGGGGGTCGGGGGGAGGGGGGGGGGTAAAGGGGGGGGGGGGGGGGGGTAGGGTATTTGTGAGGGTCGAGGAGGGAGGGGAAAAAGGAGGGGCCGAGCCCCATGGTGGGTTTTGGGGGGGGGTGGCGGTTGGGGTTTTTGATGTATGGGGTTTTTTGACCCCCCCCCCCCCCCCCCCCCCCCCCCCCCCTCCCCACCCCCCCTTGTGGTCGTTTTTTGGGGGCGGAGAGAGTGATTTGGGGGGCGCAATAGCGGGAATTGTCAACCCGGCTAAAAAAATGTCCGATTAGTTATACTAACAGAATCACCCCCCCCAGGGGCCTGCCCCTCATAAAATTTTTTCGGTAGCAAACACAGAAAAAAAGGGGGGTCCCAAATTCATTAATTTTACCAAATTTGTTTTTTCGTTGGTTTCCCAAAACGATCAGTACTGTCCTTACGAGGACCCAAAAACCCAAAATAACAAACAGAAAACAACAACAAAATGTCTTCTGCTTTTAAAGCTTTAAAATCATTTTTTTTGTTTTGTTTTTTTTGTTTTTTTTTTTTAAAGGGGTGGGTGGGTGTGTGTGTGTGGGGTGTGTGTGTGTGTGTTAACCCTTTTTTAATCCGAAAAATGAAGGTAGCCGGGTTCCATCTTCCCGGGAGTGATGTTTCATTGATAGGACATTTTTTTTTCTCTTTTTTTTTTTCCCCCCCCTTTTTTGGGTTTTTTTTGTTTGTTTTTAAAAAAAAAAAAACAGACGCCCATGTTATTTCCCGGTTTTTTGTTTAACCTAGCTCACTAATCAGACCCATAAGACTGTTTCCCCCCCCGTTTTCCCCCCCCCCCCCCCCGGTTTTTTTGTTTTTTAAATTCCCCCACATCCCATTGAAAAAAGAATACCAAAGTATTAAAGAATGAAGGAGAGTATAAAAAAAGTAGAAAAAAATCTAAAAAAGTTTTAAAAAAAGATTACTTAAAAAACTACGACCCTTTTCACCCTGGGCAAAAAAGTACCCACCCCCCCCCAAAAACGTGGGATTACACACACACACACAAAAACACCCAAAACACACACACACAACACCCCACAAAAAACGGTAAACATTTAAGTGAAAGTTTTCATTAAATTTAACAAAAAAACAAAACGAAACGTACGCACTCTCAAGAAAACCCGAAAGTCAAAAGGGCAGAAAAATTTGGGCCCCCCCCCCCCCCCCCCCCCCCCCTCCTTCCGTTCTTTCATGTTCCCTTTTTTCCCCCTTTTCCAAACTCCCTCTAAAATTTTTCGTCAAAAGGCATCCTTTTTATTCCCCCGGGGATTTTGGTTTTTTTTTTCACGGGGCCCCATTTTCCTTTCAAGATGGACTCATCGAATTTAGGGAAATTTAAAAACTTTTACCCTCCCCAAAATGAACTTTACCTTTCCGAAGAGAGACCCCGTCACAAAAAGGGCCACCATAAGGGCAATCATAACCATGTTCTAAAACCAGGGGCAGGTTGGGTTTCATGAAAAAGGGGGGGTTGGGAAGGGAGGTGGGGGGGGGGGGGGGGGGGGGGGGGGGGGGGGGAGGGGGGGGGCGTTTCTTAAAATGAGTTTTTAGGTCCCGCCCCGGGGGGGGTACGAGTGGACATCCTGACCCAAAAAAAAACCATTTTTCCCCCACCCCCCGACAGGGAAAGGGTTTAAACATTTTGGGAAAAAAAAAAAAAAAAAAAGGGAGAAAAAAAAAAGTTTCACGTTTAAAAGATTAAGACAGGATTCCAAATTGTTATTTTATGTAACTCTGGAAAAAAAAAATTTACAAACTGGTAAGGGAAAGATGCTCAAATCAAACACTTTAACCCAGAAAACCGTTATCACCAATGACAATGCGGTCGTTGTCCCTTTTGATGGGAAAACCCACTGGGGGGCCTTAACCTTGGGAAGTAAGCGCGGGTCGGCAGGGGTGGAAGGAAGGGGGGGGGGAGGGGGGGCGGTGGGGTGTAAGAAAGGGAGGAACTGGATGGGGGGGCGGGGGGGTGGGGGGGTGGGGGGGGGGGGGGGGGTAAAGAAGACAAGAAATGGGAGTCCCTCCCAGAAAATGCCCTAGGAAACTGGCCCGGGGTTGACAATGGTCACGTACATACAACTGCAGTCCCTTTAAAGAATTTTTTCAAAGGGGCGGGTACAGGAGCTTTTAGCCCGCACGGGTCTCTGGAAATTTTTTTTTTTTTTGTTACCGAGGTTTTTTGTTTTTTTTTTAACCCGGACAGGGGGCGGGTTTTTCTTCTTGGTTTTTTTTTTTGGAAATGTTTTTGTTTGTTTGTTTTGTGTTGTTTTCCTGTCTTTTTTTCCTTTTTTTTCCTTTTTTTTTTCTTATTTTATTTTATTTTATTTTATTTTTTTGGGCCCGGGCAATCTTCTTCGTTTACCTCTTCCTTTCTGTTTGGGACGGGCCGTCTTTGGCTTTCCTGTGTGTCTGTTCAGTTATGTCTCTGGTGTCCCGTCGGTCTTGTTGTACGTCTGGGCTGTCTCGGTTTCGGGCCTGTGTGGGCTGTCTGTCGGGCTGTTTTCTGTTGTCAACTCTCGGGCTGTCTGTCCCCGTTTTCCCGTCTGTCTGGGCCCGGGCCCCCTCTTTTTTCCGACGTTTTTTGGGGCCCCTTTGTTCTGTCCGTCTGTCTGTCGGGAAGTTTAACCCCCGGGGCAGGGGGCCCACCCGTAAAGGTTTTGCGGGGCCCCTTTTGTGACAGTGAACCCTTTGTTGGGCTACCACTTCTCTCCCCCTCCCCTCTCTCTCTTCCCCCTCCTCCCCCTGTGGTGTAAAATTCGGGGTGGGGGGGAAAGGGAAGGGCCCCCCAAACCCCTGTGCGGCTTAATTGGAAAACCCTTGAGTCAAGGCCCTTGCACATTCCAGGGGGAAAGGGCCCGACACCTGCGCCCCTCACAAAAGACCGGGCATTCCATCCCCACCTTTTCCCCTCCCCCCCTCCCTCCCTCCTTTCATTGAGGGGGCCTCCACTTCGTCCACTTTTTCCTTTCCCTTTCCCTTTTTTCCCGATCAGTCACATTTGGGGGTTTCCGTTTTTTTTTTTTTTCTTTTTTTTTCTTCTTTCTTCATTCTTTTTCCCCTTTTTCTTTTGGGGTTTTTTCGTTTTTTTTTCGGGTTTCTCATTTGTTTTCCGTTTTTTCATGGGTGTTTTGGGTTTGTTTTCCCTTTTGTTGTTTTATCCCTTCCCTTCCTTTTTTTTTTTCTTTTTTTTTTGTCTTTATGCTTTTTCCCTTTTGCTTTTTTACTTTTTTACCTTTTGTTTTTTCTTCCCATGTTTTTTGGGTTCCTAGTTCTTTTCCCTCTTCCTCCCGTACCTTTTGGGCTTCCCCCCACCTTTGTTCCTTTTATCTTTCCCATAACCTTTTTATCCCTTCCCGTACCTTTTTTGTTTTCCTTCAGGGGTTCCCCCCATACTCTTTGTCTTCCTGGGTTTCCTTTCCCCCCCTCCCCCACACCAACCCCGCCCCCCCCCCACCCCCACCCCCCCCCCCCCTTTTCCCCTTTTTCCCCCCCCTTTTCCGGCAACCCTTTCCCCCCCTTTCCCCACCCCCCCAAAATTAAAAAAACCCCCCCATTTTTTTTTTTTTTTATTGTGATTTTTTCTTTTTCCCTTTGTTAAACCCCCGGCTTCCTTTATTTCTTTTTTTTTCATTGTCCAAAACCCTTTTTGTTTCTTTGCCTTTTTTCCTTTTAAACCCTTTATCTTTTTTACATTTTCCCTTTCCTTTTCCCGGGGCCCTTTTAACTTTTTTTAAGTCCCCTTTTTATTCCCCAGTTTTTCATCTTTCTACTTCCTTTCATCTTTCCCGTGAACCTTTTTCTTTCACATTCCTTTTTTTTTCCCCCGGGAACCTTTTTTCCTTTTTACTTTCCTTTCATCCCCCCCCCGGAAACCTTTTTAGCTTTCTACTTTTTCCCTTTTTTCCCCCCTTGAACCCTTTATTTTTTCTTTCTTTCCCTTTTATCCCCCGGGACCCCTTTTACTTTCTACATTTCCCTTTTATTTTCCTGGGGAACCTTTCAAACTTTTACACCTTTTAAAATTCCTGTGAACCTTTCATCTTTCTTCATTCCTTTCATCTTTTCCCCGTTAAATTTCATCTTTTAAAATTCCTTTATCTTTCCACGTAAACCCTTTTAACTTTTAAATTCCTTTCATCTCCTGTTTTTTTTTAAACTTTCTACATTCCCCTTTTTCCCCCTGGAAACCCTTTTATCTTTCACCCTTCCTTTTATCTTCCCCCGTACCCTTTTATCTTTTTTACATTTCCTTTTTATCTTCCCCCGTAAACCCTTTTATTTTCTACATTCCTTTCATCTTCCTACTACCTTTCAAAAATTTTCATTCCTTTCATCTTCCTAATACCCTTTCCAACCCCTTTTTTACAAAATTTCCTTTTATCCTTCCCAGTTTCCCTTTTAAAAATTTTTACATTCCTTTCATTTTTCCTGTTAAACCTTTTTCTTTTACATTCCTTTCTCTTCCTTTCGTACCTTTCCCTCTTCCCACTTCCTTTCATCTTTTCCTTTTTAAAAAACCAAACCTTTCATCTTTCGACAAAACCCCTTTATTTTTCCACTACTTTCAATTTTTTTACATTCCTTTTTTATCTTCCAAAGTTTTTCATCTCCCAGTACCTTTTCGTTTTTCCCCTTTCCCCTTTTCCCCCTTTTCCTTTTAAAACCCTTTTACTTCCTAGACCCTTTCATCTTTTTCCATTCCTTTTTATCTTCCTAGTACCTTTCATTTTTCCCCAGTCCTTTCCTCTTTCCCCTTTCCTTTCATCTCCTTATCCTTTCCCTCTTTTTACATTCCCCTTTTTTCTTCCCAATTTCCTTTTTTTTCCCCTTTTTTTTTCCCTTTTCATTTTCCTTGTTGGGGGTTTTAAAATTTTTTTTTCCCCCGCACCCCCTTCCCCCCCCGGGTTTTTTTTTTTTTTTTTTTTTATTTTTGAATTTTTAAAAATTTCCTTTCCCTTTTTTTTTCCCTTTGTTTCCTTTGTCTTCTTGTTCCTTTTTTCCTTCAATTTCATCCTTCTTCTTTCCTTTTTCTTCCTTTCCTTTTTCTTTTCAGGGCGGGGTTTGGGGGAGAAGGGTAAAAAGGGGAAAAAAAAGGGGGGGGGGTTTTTATTTTAATTTTTTTTAAAGAAAATTTTTTTAAATTTTTCGGGCCTTTTTCCAAAGGGTTTTTAGTTCCTTCATGGGCTCTTTTCGTCTTTTGTTTTTATTTTAATTTATCTTCCCTTTGGTACGTTTTTCTTCTTCCTGGGGAAACCAAAATTTGGGGGGGGAGGTGGGTGAAATTTTTGAAAAGAAGAGAGAGAGAGAGAGGAAAGGGGGGGGGGGCGCGGTGGGGTGAATTTGAAAACGATTGTTTTTAAAAAAAACCAAAAAAAAACAGGGGTTTAGGGGTTTTTGGGAACGGGGAGGGGGGTTTGGGGGGGGGGAGGGGTTAGGCGAAAAGTTTTCCCCCTTTTTCCGTAAAAATCTTGCGGGGCTTCTTCCCGGCAAACCAAAGGGGAGGGGGCCCCCGCGTGGGAAACCCCCGGGAAAAAAAACCCAATATTTTCCCCCCCCTGGGTTTTCCTCTCCCTACCCCCCTTTTGTAAAGTTAAAAAAGGAGGAGAGAGGGCCCCCCCCCCGGAAAAGAAACCCCCCCTTTAGAACCCCCCCCCTTTTACAAAACCCAAAAAAAGGGGGGAGGGCCCGGGGGGGGTGGGGGGGGTTTTGGTTCCCCCCTTGGGGGTGGGGGGTTTTTTAAAAGGGGGGTTTTTGGGCTTTTCCCCCCCTTTTCCCCCTCAACCCCTTTTTTTGGCCCCCCCCCCGTTTTTTCAAGTAAGAAAGCCCAAAAGGGGGGCCCCCGGCCCCGGCCCCTTTGGAAACCCCCCTTCCTTTTTCCCCTCTTAAACCCCCCTTTTCGGGCCCCCCCCCCCCCCCTAAAATTCAATTTTCCCATTCCCCTCTGCCTTGGGGAAAGTTAAAAATTTAAAAAATTTAACCCCCGGGGGCTCCCCCCAAAAACCCCCCCCCAAATTTCCCAAAAGGCAACCCCCCAAATTTTAAAAATAACAAAAGCTTTTTCCCTTTTTTTGGGTTTTGGGCCCCCAAAAAGACGCCCCCAAACCCCCCCATGCTTTTTCCTGTTTTTTTTTTGGGTTTCCTTACCCCCCTTTTCCCGTCCCTTTGTTCCCCCCCGTTTTTCCCAAGGAAAAAAGGGGATTGGAAAAAGGGTTTGGGCCCCCGGGAAAATTTTAACAAGTTTTCCCTTTTTGGGGGGGAAATTAGGGGCAAAGAAAGAAGAAGGGAAAGGGGAATCCAAACAAAAAAATAAAGGGAAGGTTTAAACAGCCCTCCCCCAACCATTGGGGAAAATTTTAAAATTGATTTAATTTATTCCCCCAAGGGCAAAGGAAAAACGTTTTTTACCCTTTGCCAAACAAAACTTTTAAAATAACCCTTTTTTTTTTTTTTTGGTTTTTTTGTTTGGGCCCACCAAAAACCAAGATGCTAAAAGCTTTGTTCCCTGTTTCCAAAAAAAGGAATTTTTTCGCCAAAAAAGGGTTTAAATTTTTAAAAAAAATTTCCGGCCCCGGGGTTTCCCAGGAAAAAAAGGGGAAGAGGGAAAAAGAATTCCCCCATTCTCCAAAAGGGGGAAAATTTGAAACAAATACCGCCCCTTTTAGTTCTTTTTTGGACCCCCCAAAATTTAAAAAAAGGAAAACCAAAAAAACCTCTTAAAATGGCATGAAATCTCATTTTAAAGTAAAAGGAAGGCAGATTTTATCAACCCTTTAAAAAAAAAACCCCAAACAATTTTTGGAAAAAGGAAACCAAAAATTGTTTTTTTTCTTTCACGGGCAGGGGAAAAAACCCAATAAGTAAAATTTAACATTTTTTGTTTGTTTTTTTTTGTTTTGCCTTTCCTTTTCACTTAAAACCTGTTAAACCTCTTGCAAAAATTTAAAAAAAGGGGCCCCCCCCCCGGGGGGGGGGGGGTGGGAACGCCAAAGGAAAGACAAAAAACCCCCACCCGAAAACACGGAATAACACAGGAGGGGGGCAGCAAACCCCCCACGGGCCCCAAGGGGAAAAACCCGACACCCCAACCACCCAAACCCCCCGGAAAAACCAGCAAAGCAAAAGAGGAAAGCCACACCCCCAAAAACCGCCAAAAAGGACAGGGAAGGGAAGCCATAACACGCTTCTTGGCAAAAAGCAAAAGGCCCCGACCCCAGCAACGCAAAAACCGACGCCAGCACCCAAAAAGGCGGGCCAAATTCCAGAAGCCACAGAAAACTCCACCCAAAACACAAATAAAACCCCCCCCCCCCCCCCCCCCCCCCCCCCCCCCCCCCCCCCCCCCCCCCCCCCCCCCCCCCCCCCCAAAAAAAAAAAAAAAAAAAAAAAAAAAAAAAAAAAAAAAAAAAAAAAAAAAGCACCCCACCCCCAAACCCCCGAGGACCCCACGCACCGTAAAAAGCACGGCAGCCCCCGGGACGGGAGCCCCACGCACGGCCCCCCCCCCGAAAAAAACACAACAAACCCCCACACACACAAACCAAAACTTGAAAAGAGCAAACGAAAAGACAAGGTCGGTTATTGTAATGTCAGACGATGATGGAAGTAATGTTTATCGCCGGCAAACTGAATCATACACCTAAAAAAAAAATCAAAAAATACCACCATGTTCAGACTGGCAGCAGCGGGAACCAATTAAAACATTGACCTAAGCTCATACTGTGGGAAAAAAAAAGAGACGAACAGTTAGGAAAAGAACTTGTTTGACCATACACAGTGATGTTTGATCTCTGTGGAATTCGTTTCTATTTTTCACTTAAATTGAAGTGAATGTTGTGAACCCCACCTTCACCTCAAGGGTATTTATCTATGGAAATATCAAAATCTCTTCTCTTCATCTCTCTCTCTCGTCATCATCTCTCTCTCTCTCTCTCCTGGCTCTGTTCTCGCATTTTTGTGTCCCCCCACCCCTTCCTGTAGGCTAGTCCTTTAAGAAAAACCATCTGATTCAGGATCCTACAATCTCTCTCCCCCACCTCCATCCTCTCTGTCTCCCCTATCTCTCGCTGGTCTGAGCACACACACACAGAGAGAGAGAGAGAGAGAGAGAGAGAGAGAGAGAGAGAGAGAGAGAGAGAGCGAGAGAGAGAGAGGGAGACATGCAGGTCAAATCGAGAATAATGGTATCATTTTCCCACGCAAAGGAGAAAAAAACACAGCGATTTCATGCATGTTAATTCTTTGTGCACACATAACAAACACTGAATTCTACATTTGTTAAAAGATAACGGAGGCCTTACTCGGTCTACGAGAAGTCAACAGGCGGGGACTTTGCCAACTTCCCTTCAAGTGGAGCTAGCAGTATTGCATCAACAGAGAGAGAGAGAGAGAAGAGAGAGAGGGAAGAGAAAGAGAAGAGAGAGAAGAGAGAGAGAGAGTTAGAGAGAGAGAGGAGAGATGAGACGCCCCTGGGTAGGTAGGACACAGGGGGAGTGGGAAGGTGGGGCACTGGGGGGGGAGGGGGGGGGGGGGGCAATAGGATGAATACATGGATTAGGCCAATGCAGTGACGTTTAAGAAGGAATGCAAACAGACACATACAGACGCTGTGAAAAGTTTTGCTTATCCCGTTAAAACCTCTCACAATAACCACCGCTACCACACCCAACACCACCGCCACCGGCCACCCGCCACCACCACCATGTTCCGTTGGTCATTCTGACTGACTTCTGTCCCCACACCTCCCTCCCCTTCCCTCACCCTCCCCCCTCCCCACCCTGTCCGTCTTTTATCCTGAACCCTCCCTCTCCAGCCCCCCCCCCCCCCCCCCCCGCAACCCTTGAACACACTTCCCTCACCGTCCACCCATCCCCGTTTTCTGTTTGTCGGTAAAATGACCTCGCTGATCGACCACCACCCCATCCCCTCCCCCTCACACACACACACACACACACACACTCAACACACACACACACCACACACACACAACACACACACACACACACACAGACATACACACACACACACACTTTCCCAATTCCGCGTCCACGTTAGCTGTAGCATTGTTCCTAGATGTTCTACTTTGCCGTAGCATTGTTTCCTAATGTATGCCTTCCCCGGTCTGTATTTGCCGAACATTGTTCCGAGATGTCTGACTCCCTCTGTCTTTTCCGGTAACATGTTCCTAGATGTCTGACGTCCCCTGTCTGTTTGCTGAAACACTTTGTTATCCTAGATTCTGACTTCCCTCTGTCTGTTTGCCGGTAACATTGTTCCTAATGTCTGACTTCTCTCTGTCTGTTTTGCCGTTTATTAGTTTTGTTTTGTGGTTTTAATTTTTTTTTAAAATAACATTGTCCCTAGATTCTTGACTTCCCTCTGTCTGTTGCCGGTACGATTGTTCCTAGATGGGATGAACTTCCCTTTGCTGTTTGCCGGTAACATTGTTCCCTAGAATGTCTGACTTCCCTCTGTCTGTTTGCTGGAAACATTGTTCCTAACGTATGACTTTCCCTCTGTCTAGTTTTCCGGTAACATTTTTCCTAGATGTCTGACTTCTCTCCGTCTGTTTGCCGGTAACGATTGTTCCTAGATGTCTTGAGTTCCCTCAAGTCTGTTTGCCGGTAACAATTGTTCCAAATGTCGGACGTCCCCCTTCGTTTGCCGTTAACATTGTTCCTAGATGTCTGACTTCCCTCTGGCATGTTGCCAAACATTCTTCCTAGAATTTATGACTTCCATCGTCCATTTGCGGTAACATTGTTCTAGAATTCTGACTTCCCTCTTCTGTTTGCTGGAAACATTGTTCCTAGATGTATGAACTTCCCTCGTCTGTTTGCCGGTAGCATTGTTGCTAGATGTTCGGTTTTCCCTCGTCTGTTTACCGTAACATTGTCCTAGATGTCTACTTCCCTCTGTCTGTTCGCCGCAAACATTGTTCCTAGATTGTATGAACTTCCCTTTGTCTGTTTGCCGGTAACATTGTTCCAAATGTCTGACTTCCCTCTGTTTGCTGATACATTGTTCCTAGATTTAATGCCTTCCCTCTGTCCTGTTTGCCGGTAACATGTTCCTAGATCTCTACTTCTCTCGTGTCTGATTGCCGTAACATTGTTCCTAGATGTCTTGACTTCCCGCTGTCTGTTTGCCGGTAACATTGTTCCTAATTGTCTGACGTCCCCCTGTCTGTTTTGCCGGTAACATTGTTCCAGATGTCTGACTTCCCTCTGTCTGTTTGCCGGTAACATTTCTTCCTAGAGTATGACTTCCCTCTGACATTTTGCCGTAACATTGTTCCAGATGTCTGCTTCCCCTCTGTCTGTTTTGCTGGAAACATCGTTCCTAGATGTATGAATTCCCTCTGTCTGTTTGCCGGGTGAGCAGGGTTCCTATATGTCTTTTTTCCCTCTGTCTGTTTACCGGTAATCTTTTTCCTATGTATGACTTCCCCTCTGGGGTCTGTACGCCGGAAACATTGTTCCTAGATGTATGACTTCCCTCTGTCGTTTGCCGTTAACAATGTCATTAGGTATAATACACCTCCCTGTCCTGTTTCGCCGAAATCAACAATGTTCCTACGATGTATGACTTCCCTCTTCCTGTTTCCGGAACATTGTTCCTAGTATAAGTACACCCCCGTCTGTTTGCCGGGAACATTGTTCCTAGATGGTCCTGACATCCCTCTGTCTGTTTGCCGGTACACATGTTCCCTAGATGTAATGAATTTTCCCCTGTCTGTTATGCCGTAACATTGTTCCTAGATGTCTTGACTTCCTTCGTCAGTTTTGCGGTAACATTGTTCCTAGATGTCTGACTTCCCTCTGTCAGTTTGCCGGTAACATTGTTCCTAATTGACTTCCTCCCCCTTGTCTGTTTGCCCGGTACCTTGTTCCCAGATGTATGAAATTTTCGCCCTGTCTTTTGCCGGTAACATTGTTGCCTAGATAGACTTCCTCTGTCTGCCTGTGTCGCGTATTGCACGATAGTGCACCATACTGATGACACACTTTGTGAAAATACACTCATCGATCTAAATGATTTTACATTGCATTGCACGGTATTGTCCTTGTCGTATATTGCACGATATCTTTTTACCATGTTCCTGGACGTTTTAATATTACCATTAATACATACCATAACAAAACCTCTGCATCCAATTTTATTTAACTTGTAATTCATTGTTCTGCATTGAGCTGTATTGTATTGGTCTGCAGTGTATTGTGTTCTACTGCATCGAATTGCTCTGTTTGGATCTGTGATTTATTTTTATGGAGATGTTTTGCGCTGTATTCTTTGCAGTATATTGTAATTGTTCATTTTTGCCCGTATGAACGACCTCCTTATTGACTCAACACTTGCTCCAAATAATCCTGATTATCAAATGACAGACAACATAGCACAAAATGTTTGCTCATGCAACAGGCAATGACGAATCATCCAGACAAAACACAGTGACACATCATCACAACAAATCACCCAATTATACAAAAAATCCACCACAATTATACAACAAAGCACCACATTATACAACAAATCACCACATTATACAACAAACACACCACATTATACAACAAATCACCACATTTATACAATGCCGAATGAAGGCAATCAACAGAACCCTAACGACAACCCTACAGAACACCAAAATGA